>CM029598.1:46813581-47026914 GCA_017311375.1 Mytilus coruscus
AACAAAGAAACGCGTTCATCAGGTAACGTTTATTCATAATATGAGGCAGGCATTACCTGTGAAAGGGGACGAAGTTTGTATGAATTATTTTTTGTAACTTCAAAATCTGTTAAAA
Source organism: Mytilus coruscus (assembly GCA_017311375.1). Lineage (NCBI taxonomy): Eukaryota > Metazoa > Mollusca > Bivalvia > Mytilida > Mytilidae > Mytilus > Mytilus coruscus. The sequence continues at coordinate 46,813,697 of CM029598.1, forward strand.
AGAAACGGAAATACCGTCACGTTTCCATTTTTGGTTCTGTTGTTAGGATTTTACTTGTGACGTTATTTAAGTTATGACGTCATGTTCAATGTAAACAAAGAAACGCGATTATCAGGTAACGTTTATTCATATTAAAGACAAAGAATTATTAAAATGAAATTGGTATTGTGTTCCTTGAGTTCATATATTTTCTAGACTACTCAAGGTCTCATGACAACGAGACCGGAAGAAGGAAGTAGATTTCTGCGCAAATGCGGGAATTATAAAAGTGACAAAAAAAAGTTAACGATTTTTAGTTCATTAGTACAATGAAAATTTCGGAAATTTTCCCGATTTTTTTTTTTTTTTTAATTGATTTTCTACTGTAATAGGGGACTTCGTCCCTTATAAAAATAAGGAGATGTTGTATTATTGCCAATGAAACAACTATCCACTAAAGTTCAAATGAGTGAGTGTAAGCAATTATAGGCAACAGTACGGTCTTCAACAATGAGAAAACCCATACCGTATAGTCGGCTATAAAAGGCCCCTGACATGAAACATATGAAACAATTCAATGGAAAAACTAGCGGCCTTATTTGTAACAAAACAATATACGAAAACAAATATGACAGACATGCTCCAACGACAACCACTGAACTACAGACTCCCGACTTGGGACAGGCACATAAAGAATGTGGCGTGTATAAACACGCCAACCCTCCCCTTACCTGGGCCAGTTAAAGGGCTTAAATCATCAGATCGATACAAAACACAAACACACACACACACACACACACACACACACACACTAACACACATTATCCGTTTTCTCAAACTTATGGTATTTTTTCTCCACTGGGTATATTTTGTCTCTTTTACGACCCTTTGTGTATTTTATTAAGTTGTCAATTATTTTAAAAGTTAAAATCTTTGAAACACTAAACAAAATTGACAATCTTGGTCTTATACTTAGCAACAAACAATTAATTTTATCTCATTATGATTATTGATTTATTAACAAGAGTATGTCGTTCAGTAATTTGATAACATCTATCTGCGTATCATGCAGGAAAACTGAAAAATAAGTTTGCAATCCCTGTACTAATAATATAATTGATATATATGAATATACGCGTATTGGAGCACTCAAGTATCGCTCAGTTGACTTTTCGGTACTCATGAGCATATTTCTCATAAAATTGAAATACCTTGACTTTCCAATTCTCGGTTTTGAGCGTTCCTGTTGAAGGTGAATCCAAGAAACCGCCTCGGACGCTTGAAAAAGTGTTGTTTTCATTATTACAACACTGGGTAGATACCTCTGCTGTTGGACTATTAGTCCCAGAGGGTATCATCAGTTCAGTAGTCAGTACTTCGGTACTGACATAATTTATAACAAACCTTTCTTTAATTCCCCGTTTATAACCTAAGGAATTATTGATAAATTAATGTTTCAACTCCCTCAGGCAAAATTGACCTTAGATGGATTTGGATAATTTTGTATGTCCTTTTCTGGTCATATAGCTCTTTAAATGTTTCGGATCTTATACATCCTTGGCTTTCAACATTCGCCTTTGAGCGTTCCTGGTGAAGGTAAATCTAGAAAACCCTTTGGAATCATTAAATGTAGAAAGAGTTGCTTTCATTTGTATATTTTCATTTGTTTTGTAGGTATGCGTGGATAATAGTACTTCAACACACACAAGAAGAAGACGCCGAGATGCAATCGAAACATCAACGCATTCCTATAAATCAGCTTCAGTGTCGTTCCGTGTAGGGACAAGAGTTAACACAAACAGGGCAATAGGTACATATATGGTTAAATTTAAACGTGTTTGTATGTCCTTCTGTGTACAGCTGTGCGTTTATGAATTTCACTACAAAGCCATTAATTTTATAAAACATCAGTCTGTTCTTCTATTTTAATTTAATTACAGTGTATACATATTTAATGGTACATCTTTGATTGCTTTTGTTTCATCCGATCACTTATTGTAAATATTTTAGACGATTTAGAGCTTAACAAATTGCATATACACATATCAATTGTTGAAATCTACTCACTACACTGTAGATGTGTTTTAATTTTTTAATTGTTAAGTTGCTCTCTAACTAACGCATACATCACATATCCTTTTGTTGATATGATATAAAATGTTAAGAATATCGTCAATGATACAGGAACCCACCACCGAAGAACTCAATAATAGGCGTCTGTAGTTCAACATTCGATCTTCTAGGATGTGGAAAGACCAAAGTCCGTTAAGGATGTTTGCTCCTCTTGTTTTCAATTTTACCAGATATTCGGTATCCTCTGATCTTATCCATCATGTAGTGCCATTAAAATTTTGCCCGCAAAGCCCTACTTTTCTTTTCATAATTTTATTACATTTAGTTTAAAAGCCATATTTGAAAATAGTATAAAGTCCTTGTTATTTTTCATAGCTTTTGGAAGAAACAAAAGGAGTCAATGTTAAATTATGAAAATCTAGAGAGAATCACTTCCGCCAAATTTTCAATGGCTCATATCTCGAAAACAAGCATACGGACCCTTCAATTTTTCTGCTTTTTAGTTCCTTTTTTCATATACTTTAAATTTAAAACAGTCTTTAAAAGCTTGCTTTTTGAAAGAGAATAGCGAACATCCTTAAATCATAATTTTGTAAAGGAAAATTCTAGAACGCAAAATAATGTTAAATGTAATATAATTGATAATGAATTTGATAATATATATAAACAAGTCTAAATTGAAAACAACGTTCAAACCTATGATTGCGGTTGATAAAGGTGCAAAATTAGTACACCATATCCGGATTCGACAATTAATGTCTCTTCAGTGATGTTAGGAATCGAAACGGTATTTGGAAGGCCATTTAATTTACCTGAATTTACGATAGACTCTTGAATTTTGAAGAGTCGAAATAGGATGAACGGATCATATAAACCCGAAGGCAAATATAATACAAGCCCAAACGAAAAGTATAAACAAGTCTAAATTGAAAACAACGTTCAAACCTATGATTGCGTTGGATAAAAACTGCAATTTTTATACGTGTGCATGCAAAACAAATTTCTTGGTAGAGAGGTCTAAATACAGCACAAACAACATTTTCCAAAAGACCAAAAAGGGAAAAGTATATATATATACCAAAGGTATAGCCAAAGCCGGACAAGGAATCAGAACTATGCATTAGGGAGATATATTCTTTAATTTTGAATAATTCAAACATTTTGTAATAGCAGATTTTATAACACAATATCCGTATTTCATTCATTTACCAAACTACTGGCTACAGGGCTGGTAATACCTGTGTGGACAGTCCATCAGCAGAGGTTTCGACCCAGTGGTAGTAATAAAGTTAGAATTACCAATTGTACTGCACCAGGTGCGCAATTCGACAATAAATGTCTCTTCAGTGATGCCTGAGGCCAAAATATTTGAAAATTAAAACTTATTAAAGAAAATGAAGTAAAGAATTAATATCAAAGTTTATTGTCAAAATGTATTCAAAAGAAAAAATATTGATACCATGAACATAATGTTTTGGATACGTTATTTCTCTGCCTTCACAGTATAGTTTTATATATATTTATAACGAAAGAACTTGGCATTGTATCCGTTTTATTATTTGAAAAATTCAATCATCCTTGTCCTAGAAACATAATCTTTCGGGAATGATGTTCGAAACCATATATCACAAAAATCAATTGCACACAAATTTAAATAGAAATGCGTTTAATTGTTCAAATAAAAGATGACATTGGGTTTAGTTTAACAAACACACATGCATTATTAGAATTTGAAAATGTCGTCACTTGACATATTGTGAAACTTATAAAGTTGCAATAGTTAACGAATTGTGTATGCTCTCTTATTGTAAGACAAATATTATCAATTTAGAACTAAACATATTCCTTTTTGTTGCAGGTCTGACTCCGAATACTATGGTGTACCCGTTTATTCTGTTTCTCTGGATGATTTGGATGGAACGACATGCTCTATTTTAATTCTCTATACATAAGTATTGTGATGATTGTGACATTGAGAAAAAGTACAGCTTTGATGTAATGTAAGGATTTCACCATCCAAAGATTTTTGTTCTGTTAAGAATATAACACAGAGACGATAAAATTTTATAAAGTATCCTGTATATTTGCTTTTAATATTAAAATCACCATCCCTTTATACATTTAGACAATTCAACATACCTAGGATTAAGTCCATGGTAACTAATTAAAAAGAAGGAGGTATGAAAAGGTGCCATTATTTCGCTCCTTAAATGCAAAAAAACTTTTAAAATTAGGTATATATTCGTAATAAATGAACAAGTTGATAGAACTTGGAAACTTTAGTGCATAAAGGTCACATGTGATGTCACTTTGATGTCATTAACATGTGGAAAAGAAATGATATTTTTTTAAATGTCCATTTGCACATAGTTTTTGCAGTTTTGAACGAAATGCAAATTGATTGAAGCTCGAATGCAAAAATATAAGACAAAATTCAAATATATTAATATTGATATCTGACAGCCTTTTAATGTTTTATGAACATCTGACGGATATTATTGTATAGATTCATACGTTCTACAGATTTGTTTTCAAAATATTAAAACGAATTTAATTTGTTTCCTTTTTGGACCTGATTGCGGTTTCCAAGTAAGCAATGCAGTTCACATGAAACCTATGTTTTTGGTTTATTATGCAGTACCCAAACTTGAACTCTTTCCTAGCTCTGGAATATGTTTTCGATATTAAAATCAAAATTGCACAAGCAGGTGCACTTCTGTAATCGTGTGTACATGATGTAAATTAAAATGTTTTATATCACATTATTAGAACTGGGTTTGTAATTTCGCTTAAATATTTCAAAAAGTCGTTCTTTAGACATGTAGGGTACACATAACTGTATCTATTCTTTCTGAGTCAACGTTTGAAATTATGTTGTGTAATTTTCAGCTCTTGCACTGTACAACTACGATTTATTGATCACAAAAATTTACCACGTCTTAAGTGATACCTACTTAAAAACAACAATTATTTTAAAACTTTGACCTTTCACTGATTCATGCATCCAGTCTTCATCAACCGAATGATTTTGGGTGTAGAATTCTTGTTAACTATGAAGATCATTATTCATATTTTGATAATTTCAAATCCTTCATTACGTGTTGATTGTCAGTATGCAAGCTCTCTCTCTCTCTCTCTCTCTCTCTCTCTCTCTCTCTCTCTCTCTCTCTCTCTCTCTCTCTCTCTCTCTCTCTGTGTGTACAGTAAACAATGTGCTGATATACAATAGTCTGGTCAGTTCTATGTATCACTGTCGTAGATTCGTGCGTATGGATTCCAAGAATTTTAGCATTTCAAGTTCTCTTAGCTTGAATTCAATGACTGCGTGCATGAAATATTTGTATACTTGTATGTTTGTTTTACTGGTATCGCGTTAAGTGTACATGTATTTAAGATACCTCTTCCGTTGTTTTCTTTAATTGATTTCAATGTTTGCAAATGTTTTCATTTTTATTGTTTTGGTTTTGTTTCTGGAAGGGTAGGTGGAAGACGCAATATTTGTTCGTAGTTTTCACAAATATTTATAAAACAGTTCAGATTTATACCTTTACATTAAGTTAACAACAGCTGATGTTTCCTGGAGACTTTTACATGTTTAATTGTAATGTAAAGTACAAAGATGCAGGTTCTGTTATGATCAATTTTCGCAAATGAAGTTTACCTTCAAGATTATGGTGTACTTTATGAAAATCAATAATGAACTAGCTTTAGAGTTTGATTTTCCGAAATCCTTTGTTCAAGATAAAACTGAGAGGTTATCATCTTAAATTTAATGATTGCATTTAAAGGACTGGTTAAACCTTTTACTTTCGATTTGGAAGTTTCAAGAAAAACCCGTTAGACATATAACAATTTCATGTTATATTTCAAGATAAAACTAGTTGTTTTACTTTTATATTGGTTTTATACTAAGAATTAATTCTTGATCTCAATATCTCCTCCTGAAAATACAAAAGTAGTACTGTTCGCTAATTCATAACAAAAGTCGACCAATTATAGATTTTCAAAACATAACAACGATTGACCTTTTAGCCAAGAACCCGCGCGTCTACCGTTCAAAATTATAAGCCTGGTATCTCTTATGATTTTTTTACTGTCACATTTACGTTGTGGAAAGGATATAGGAAATATCCTTTCTGTCAGTCTTTTCGTCCGAATGTCTAAATAATAATGTAACACTCTTTTTGCCCAAAATAATTTAAGTCTTTCTGTCAATTTCAACCAACCATAGTATAATGGTTTACAAGGAATACCATTTATCAATTTATTATACCCCACGCAACGAGTTGCGGAGGGTATAATGTTTTGACCCGTCCGTCCGTCCGTCCGTCCGTCAGTCCATCCGTCCGTCCGTCCGTCAGTCCGTCCGTCAGTCCTGTTTCTTGTCATCGCAAGTCCACTCAAACCACACAACAGAATTTCACGAAACCTTTTAGATAATAAGGACATACTATGTAGTTGTGCATATCGACAGGAAATTACGATTCAATTATTTTTCTAGGAGTTATGCCCTTTGAACTTATTTACTTTAATGTACAACTGCAACAGTTTGTCATCGCAACTCCTCTCAAACCACACAACATAATTTCATGAAACCTTTTCAGATAATAAGAACATACTACGTAGATGTGCATATCGACAGGAAATTACGATTCATTTTTTTCAAGGTGTTACGCCCTTTGAACTTATTTGCCCAATATACTACTGCAACCTTTTGTCATCGCAACTCCTCTCAAACCACACAACATAATTTCATGAAACCTTTTAGATAATAAGGACATACTATGTAGTTGTGCATATCGACAGGAAATTACGATTCCATTCTTTTCTATGAGTTATGCCCTTTGAACTTATTTACTTTAATGTACTACTGCAACAGTTTGTCATCGCAACTCCTCTCAAACCACACAACAGAATTTCATGAAACCTTTTCAGATAATAAGGACATACTACGTAGATGTGCATATCGACAGGAAATTACGATTCATTTTTTTCCAGGAGTTACGCCCTTTGAACTTATTTGCCCAATATACTACTGCAACCTTTTGTCATCGCAACTCCTCTCAAACCACACAACAGAATTTCATGAAACCTTTTCAGATAATAAGGACATACTACGTAGATGTGCATATCGACAGGAAATTACGATTCATTTTTTTCCAGGAGTTACGCCCTTTGAACTTATTTGCCCAATATACTACTGCAACCTTTTGTCATCGCAACTCCTCTCAAACCACACAACAGAATTTCATGAAACCTTTTCAGATAATAAGGACATACTACGTAGATGTGCATATCGACAGGAAATTACGATTCAATTTTTTCCAGGAGTTACGCCCCTTTGAACTTATTTGCCCAATATACTACTGCAACCTTTTGTCATCGCAACTCCTCTCAAACCACACAACAGAATTTCATGAAACCTTTTCAGATAATAAGGACATACTACGTAAATGTGCATATCGACAGGAAATTACGATTCAATTTTTTTCCAGGAGTTATGCCCCTTTGAACTTATTTGCTTCAATGTACTTCTGCAACAGTTTGTCATCGCAACTCCTCTGAAACCACATAACAGAATTTCATGAAACTGTGTAGATAATAAGAACATACTATGTAGATGTGCATATTGACAGGAATTATGATTCAATTTTTTTCTGATACAATTTTTTTTTCTTACACTTATTTTATTTCTCCAATGACAATGTGGGGACGTGGGGTATGTGAGCGCGCTCACTAAGGTTCTTTCATTTTAGGATCAAAATGTAAATTCTAACAAGTCTAAAGTCACTGCATCTGTGATTATATACATTATAAGAAGTAAAAGCCTCTACCCATTCATCAAGTCTTCGTCCAAATTAAAACGTTTATCGTTTAAGGTTCAATATCAAGGATCAAGTTTTACTGGGAGTTTACTATAAATTAAGGCTTTAAAACTCTTCAGGGCTGCAATTTTGTTTTATATCTGTTGCAAGGCTTTGAATGATGAAAACATATGTCACCTGATATTGTCATGATGAAAGTGAATGAACAATGTCCAGATTACTTCTTAATCTTGCTATATGATATCTTACAAGATAATTTTATAATTTAAATTCAGGTCAAAGATTAAACAAATAAGGCGGAAGATACCAAAGGGACAATATACCTTATCGCTATTTAGTCCATTCCGAGAAAACAGTCATTTAGACAACTTCCTGTTTGGGTCAAATATTGCAAAAGCAAAGGTCAACAGCAATGAGCTGAGGGAGGAAAAAGTTTGGAAAGTAAACATTTTAAAACTTTGATAGTTTATGAAACAATGATTAAAAGAAAAATTACAGTCATTAAAATGCATTGTTTGATGTGTTTACGATGGTTTAAACATGTCTCAATGAAAAGTTTTATGCACAATATATTGTTTGAATAAGGCCCAAGATAGCTTCAACTGGTTTGAAAAGTTGTGTAATTTTAGAACTTATCCGGATTGGCATTAATAGTGATAAGGTGTATCAAAACTCATAAGTCGGAGACATTTGATATATCAAAGAAAAAAAGAACGACTAAAACTCATAAGTCAAAAAGTGACGCTCCATAGCAATTTACAACAAAATTAAGAGCTAAAACACTACATAAAAACTAATGAATGAGCATCACAAACTCAAAAATACCGGCGGTGATGTCAAATGCTCATAATGAGTAAGCAAATATCATAATCATCTGTTATTATCATTTTTTTTTTTTTGAGTAATTTCAATTTATTCATCTATTCCTGTTCAGTGTGTTTTGCCTTTAGATACAAGCAAGATAAAGATATCGAAGAATATGAGGAGAATGAAAATAACTCTTTAATGTGGTACGTCGGAAGCGCTCTTCACGATTTACCTTCATAAGAAACGCTTAAACCAAACTATGAAGGTTATACATTACTCACCCAAAGACTGCAGTACACACGATTACGACTATAAAAGCATATCAATGTATTATGGCAACAGTCTGTTTTACTAGACCAACATACTGAGTCAAATCTTTAGCGTACTAGTTCATGAGGTTATAGTTAACAGAAAAACAAGTTATCATGCACGGAAGACTCCAAACTTACCATAGTTTGCTAATACACCTTCATACCGCGAACTTTGTGGAGAAGCATCAGACACTGTTTCATGAGTATTTAGTTTGACCAACCATGAAACGAAGCCACAATCTCCACTAGTCTAGACCAGAAAACTACTACAACACACCATGGCAATGTTTGTTTTAAACAAATATGTTCCATAATTTTGACAAAGATGGAGTATTCATTTAGGAAATTTTAAATGAAGGTTAGTTTAAAGGACTTATCGATGCGATAACTAGATTTATTCGCTCACAATCTGAATTGACTTAAGGTTTATGTAACGTGCGTGAGTGATAGACTGCATTAACACGTCAATGAAACCCTTTGAAATAACCTTTATCACTAAAAATTCAAATAGAATGCACTAAATAAATATACCGTTTAAATATTGTCATCAACACCTACAAAGCTTTTGAACCAGTAATGAAAGAGGTTTATACATGTATATCTATATAATAGTTTTTGTTACCATGACGCTAACTGATAAAATCATTCAACATTTAACATTGGAACCATAAAACCACCATGCTGTTCATGTTGTTTACTGTTGCTTGCCATTTTCAAATCAAGTATACATATTTTTAAAGTTCATTTCACAGTATTAACAGTTTTGCCTTTTCGTTGTTTAAAGTTTATAGAGAAGGCCTATAACTGAAAATAAACCATTTTTATACAACTATTAAATCATTTTCATACATTATTTTTTCATTTTATCTTATGGAATTTTGATCAACCTACATTGTTATACGCAATTTCTGAGATCACGACTATAAGTTTTAAATGTCCGTTTAACAGGACGTAAATCTATATTTAAAGTGTAGAGAAGTGGTAAATTATTCCACTATTTAATTCCGCCTGTCTTTATAATTGAAATTTTATTGCTTTTTTTTTCTTTTAAGTGTTAACTATTCTATTTGTTTACTTTTAATTGTAAGGTTCAAACAACCTTTTTAGGTATGCGATATCTTCGAGTATTCAGCATAATTCCGTATCAAAATTAATACATTAGGTATATCCTCTACTAGGACACTGTAATATGCTTTAAGCGGTCCAAATTTATGGACTAGTGTGATACATTTCATGTACACAATTTCATAATCTCTCAGTTGATGTATATATTTCGTTTCAAATTATTGGCTATAAATCATTTTCTGCAGAAAACGTTAATATTACTTTGTTTTATTTAAACCTTCGGTATTGGAAACTCTGCATGACATTTCGTTTTAAAACGCCCTTGAAAACACAAAGACTTCGGTAAACAACTATTTCACACTTCTTGAATATGGCTTATTTTAAGAGTACAAGTAATCATGGACGATTCTTTAGTGGCTGTTCAATCGGTGTATGTCCCTAATCACCTTTTATTTAAAGATGTCAGAAGAAAGTTTGACAAATACATGAATAAATATAGCCAAAATTCCTTAAACTATCCTCAAATGTTCAAACTGTCTTTATGATTACCCTACAATGATATATATAGATTTCGCAAACGTGATTGCAAGCCCTTTTTAACCTAAAAGATTAAACTGCTTTTATGACATGTACTTAACTTAAAATCTGTAATCCTTAAGAAAATATTATTTTCAAGGTAGATCAAATACTGAAAACATATTTGCACGTACAAATGCATTTTCAATAAGTTACGATCTGATAACCTGTCATGTGTACTATGCAGGTTTAGTTGTACTCTGAAATTATATTTGTATAATTGTCTTTTTTTAATGTTTACGTTTGTTCTTTTACATGATCATTTTGCAGACGAATATGATACTTAACAAGCGAAAGGCGAAAGATACCAAAGGGACATTCAAACTCATAGTTCGAAATAAACTGACAACGCCATGGCTTAAAAGGAACAGACAAACAGAAAAAAACAGTAGTACACAAAACACAACATAGAAAACTAAAGACTGAGCAACACGAACCCATCCAAAAACTGGGGTGTGATCTCAGGTGCTCCGGAAGGGTAAGCAGATACTGCTCCACATGTGGCACCCGTCGTGTTTCTCATGTTAGTACAAACCCTGTAATGAGTCGAATTCGGTAGGTCACATTCGGGAAAAGGGACGGGATTGTAGTTACGACAATTGGAACATATCCGCTATCATCTGGGAAACGAATATTCCATAACGGTCAACCAACTCGTGATGGCTTCTGTAAAATTTACGAAGGATGATTTCAACTTCGCCAATTGGAACTCTTGGTTTAATAGCTTCCTTGTGAGCAGCAACCCACTATCAAGGAAATCATGGTAGGAAATACAAGCCCTATAATATCGTATCAATTGGGAGATATCTACTCCGTATCCAAGCGCTGCTGGAATGTTGCTCTCTTGTCGTAAAGTTTTGTTTTCAACCGATCCTCATTGTCAATTTCTAGATGTAAGTCAAGATATGAGGCAGAATTAAATGTATCTGTTGTATCCTTTATCTCAAGTTCGATGGGATAGATGCGTTCAACATAGTCACCAAATTTTATATTATTTAATGAGAGAACATCATCTATATAGCGAAAAGTAAAGTTAAATGATACTGCTTACTTCATTTCTGTCTTCCTAAGAAGTTCCGGTATGAAGTCAGCCTCATATGAATAAATGAAAAGTCGGCAAGAATAGGAGCACAGTTAGTTCCCTTAGGAATGTCGATTGTTTGTTGAAAACACATCCTCCAAACGTAACAAATATGTTGTCAATATATTTTCTAAAGCTGAATGCTTTAGACGGGTAATATGAGTTTAAATGATAGTTTCTCTTTTATAGCATATAATTATTGAGTCCTTTTTCGGTAGAAAGCAAATTTTAAGGTTTTTAGCGTTGTCTTACTAAACATATAAAACAAATTTATTCCACCTTGAACCCTATCATCTCTATATAAAACATCCCTTTTAAAGATAGTTCCTCAAATCAAAACAACGAGCAAAAGCATATGCAGTGTTTTTATACTTGTTGAAATAAGAGACATAGATAAGGACAGAATCGTAATCTATTTTTTCTGGATCAATAAGCATACAAAAGTAATAGTACATTTAAAAGAAGTATTGCATTTTTTGTCGGAAAAGATAGAAGAACATTCGAAAAAATGTCTTTTCTTTACAAGAAAAAGCAAACTTCGAGGTAAATTCAAGAAGAGGAAGACCAATATTAAAGTTTAGAACAATTTGTGTGCATTTATTATTGGGTAAGGTTATGCTATAAGCCTGATATATTTGATGATGTTTTATTCAATAACGGAGTAGAGTCCTGTTTGAGCACTTTTACCCTGTCCCTTTATCTGCCATAATCTCCGGTATGTTTACAAAACAGAACGTATATTGTTATCAAAGTTTATGGAACATCAGTGAAAAATTGTTTGAATGAAATGATTGATCTTTTGGTAAGCTCAAGAAAGTCAATTTCTTGGGAGAAAATGGTATAAAGGTGGTGGTCACTTTAATAATCGTTTAAACGGTGGAATCTATTGCATCAAACATAAACACAGTTAATAAAATAAGGCATGTTCACAATTTAATGTAAACATTTATATGAAGTGCATACACTCTGGCATAAAGTTACTCCTTGTTTTTTTTTTTTTTTTTTTATTGTTTTTTTTTTTTTTTTTTGGTTTTGTTTGTATAATAACATTTATAGAAGAGATATTACTGTTTCAGATGCACATTTAGAAAAATAAATATCCTAACATTGAAGGTCGAGATCAGAACTAGCCAATGATGTTTCTCCTTATATAAACAGCATTTGATTTCGAAGCATATAAGTCATAGGTTGTAAATTTATTCTGCAAAATAAGAGCTGGTTCTCGGCGTTCTAATAAAATATAAACTATCGTATTCGTCAACTGTCAATTGCTATCATCATATACTAGTATATCATGTATATGTTTATTGAAGGTGCAATGAAATGGTTAATTTTGAACCAACGAATGATTTGATTACATATCGGGTTTCAAAGACATCAATTTACCATTTTATATTTCCAATTACAGTAATACTGTTCGCATCAACCTTTTTATGGTACGCACCTTTGATATATTGCTTATTCAAAGTACAAGTAATTATGCATAGCTTTTTTTAATTCTTGAGTTGATGTCTTATAATATGTAACCATGATTGTCTTTTATTCATATTGTTTGTTAAATGTCACAATCATGATAAAGCAGTAAACTACCACACCCACATAAGTTCCATTTGTAGAAAAAGCCGCTGTCTATATATTTACCTCTTAGAAAATAAATGATGAAAACATGACTGTTAAAACAGACAAATTTGATTTAAATCCTGTTTTGAATTTAAAATCATAATATAACATACTTTTAATCAAAATATTATTTGAGGAGACGTTTTAGTTTTGCTTTAGTTTTCTGTATTATCTTTTGTGGTATTCAATGTCTTTGTCATAAGAAAATGGTTTTATTTCAAATTGTTAACATATAGAGTAGGAGACTTAACATGTTCCGATGTTTTATTTTGGTTATGTCTTATGTATAGATATAGCGAGGAAGATTTACCAATCTGCAAGTTTATGCTTCATTATAACGGGTTATGACTCTACAACGGATTTAAACTGAAGTTACACCACTGGTGTCACTAATTGACTTGGGAAAATCCCAAAACCGTACGTACAACGTCCGTTTTGAACTGCTTATCCTTCCAGAGCACATGTTTCGCCAGTTTTAGTTTAGGTTCGTGTTGCTCAGTTATGTAGTGGTCTGTGATGTTTTTTGTGGTCCGTTGTTTTTCTTTTCGTCTCTTTTGTTTGCCATGTCTTTTTTTTGTCTTTTGTTCTTCTATTATAAGTTTGTTTTGATTAGAATAACAAACTTTGTATTTTCATTCTCCAAATATTGAGTCATGAATTTTATATGTTGTAGTAATACGATGAACTTTAAAAAAAAAACGTACAAGAGTTACTTATCAAGATAACATATAAAATCCAGAATCGACCAAATGCAAACGTTGTTGCAAATTTGACCTTGTGACGTCAAACAATTTCCTATAATGCGATTATTGCATATAAATTAAAACTACTAAACATTACAAATTAAAGTTAAAACGACAAATATACCAATTGAACAAAAAATGTTGCATTTAAATGACAAATTATACCATTTGAATAAAAATATTGCATTTAAATGACAAATTATACCATATGAATAAAAATATTGCATTTAAATGACAAATTATACCATTTGAATAAAAATATTGCATTTAAATGAAAAAATACCATTTAAATAAAGAATATTGCATTTAAATGAAAAATATAACATTTAAATAAAAAAAATGCATTTGAATGAAGAAATATACCAATTAAATAAAAATATTGCATTTAAATGATAAATATCAAATTTTGCAACCAATACCATGCCATAGCCACCATTTATTTATTTTTTATTTGAAAAGCTAATTATACACATGACCACAAATAAACTGATTACTGTCGTTAAAGAACAAAACCGTAAACGTGTATGTGTAAAATGACAGAGATCTATTTAACATTTTGTTATATAGCATACTTCCATTGAATGCAACTTACTGGCATTATTTAGTCCAAGTGTCATTATGTAATACTATTCACAACAATTACCGATACATCTCGTTTAAATCCAGTAAGTTTTGAACGCCGTGTATGTTCAACGTTAAAACTGGTCGTAAAAATTCAAACGAATTTTGAGAGCACTCGTTGAAATGCAACTATTTTGCGCCTATAAAAGATCGTTTAAAGGAAGTTTACAAGTATTGCAGAAATCAGCTTTCAAAATTATTAATCAGGGAAAAATCGTTTTGCCATTGTCTGCTAAATCTATCTGTGTATTATCATTTCTCATCTTATTTCTCGAACTGTTTGCTTGTTGTATTTTTTAAAAGAAAACTGACTTATTTTATCTGTCAGTAATTAAATCTGTTTTAAATAAAGTCATCGAAGCAGCATATTGTATTTTCTATTCATGTTTTCTCTAAAATTTCATTTGAACACAAGAAAACATATCTTTATCTTAGATTTAATCGCAAGAGACTTTCATATTTTGTTATATCCTTTTAACGCTCCAGTCATTACACTGAATACACATAAAACACATCCTGTTATATGACAACTTGCAACACAAAATTTCTCTTGAACAGCTTCGTGCCAACATTATCTTTCTTCAAAATGATTTCTCTACAGTGTTTTACTTGAAGTAGAGGTATAAAAATGTTGACACTCACAAAATAATTTGTTGTATTCCTGACGTTAGAAATGTCTAAGTAGACATTCTGATGGAAAACAAATATCTAGACATTTATCAACTAGGCGGGACAAAACTCACTAGAATTAGAATTACATTCGTTTAAATGGGCAATGCATGATAATGCTATTAATTTCTCATTGGTGTTTTTATTATGTGTAACAAAGAGTGTGTAAGGTTTTACCGGGTCATTTATTTCCATAAGAGTCATTCATCACGACAACGTCAATCTAAACAATCACAATTTATTTGGCAAATTATACTTTTGGTTAATGTTATAAAGTTATTTGAATTATATAAAATAGATGTTGAATATAGTACACTTTATATTAAATCTAGCATCAAAGTGTTCGAGCGACCATCCACTTTACTTTATAGTCTTTTGTATTAATTGGCGTTTTACACCGTTTTCATTAAGGATACTTGATACAGCACGTTTCAGCGGTTTTATATTTGCCTTTGTTTGGCATTAAGTGCTGGTTTCATGACTTCCATGACATATAAGTAGACAGACAATATAAAACTGTACACGTTTCTCCAAAGTTTCCATGAAACCGATTTTATTATGTTTCACAGAACATGTAAACACGATTTTATATATTTAATCAATTCTATTTCAGCTTGTGATTCTCAAGGAGTTGCAACAATTAGGGCTGATAGCATTTCAAAGGTTCATATACTTGTCGACAAATCGAAAAATTTATACTGCACCCTACAGATGCCTCATTGAAGAACTGTTATAATGTTGGAAATCTGACACTCACTAAGGTAAGTTATAAAAGAACGTAGTATAATATACTGGATTAAATAGCCACTACTTAATATTTGATTATTATGTAACAGTTGTAAGGTTTTCATTTTAGTCAAACAAAAGACAATAAAAATGTAGGTCATTTGGTTTATTGCTTTTGATGATAATAAATAGAGAGAAAACGATACCTTTTATTTAAAATGCGCTAAATCATTATGTTCTTCAATTTTACCCCAAATCTTTCCCAAAATAAACAAGGTTTAATTTAATTTTTCCATGAGCTCAATAATTTAGATACAGCTTTGCTATGTATAATGAATCAGATCAGGTATACATTAAATAAATGATCCATACCAGCTTAATTAACTTTCTATTTTATATTATTTAATCATTTTATATTTTCTCTTTTTGTAGCTCCCGCAACCATTGAATGTACTGTACGAAGAAGAAAAAGACTTGAAAATAATTGGTGGACAGAAAGTCTTTTTTTATGAATTGACATGTAAAGATGGACCTCGGAATCTAACAGCAATAGCATCATTCCGTACAAAGTAAGTTCTTACATCTAATAAAATGTGAGTATTGAATTGAATGAAAGAAACTACCATTTTTATTATGTCAAGACAATACGATTTTTTGCTACATGTATTTAGAATGACTGTAATAGAATATAGACCATTCCAAAACATTCAAGTGTAAAACGGAAGCTGTTACGATTTTGCTCTGTTATCCGATGTAAGAATATCATTTGAAAACAGCTCTTCTTTAAAAGTGTTAGAAAGGTACATTGTGTATTTTTATCGCCTGTTTTGAGGTGGTGACTAAAACTTGATCATAACCACACAGCCGGTAACACGCAACAGGTGACTGTACATATGTTTGGCAGCTGGAATAGCGGAAATTAATAACGGCAATAAACGGCGTAACTGCTCTCAGCTAAATGATTTTATAGGCACAACCAGCTGCAAAATGACGTCAGTAAGATAAATAATCGAAATGTAATTTCTGCTCCATCAAATACAACATTGTATGCGTAATTGTGTAGCCTGAAATGTATGAAAACTACACAATATTACGCTTAACAGAATTTTGACTGAGAATTATCATGATCAAAAGGAGAGAATATTGTCGGATAATACACAATTAACCATTGAAAATTATAAGCAAGCCTATTTTGGAATTTTTTTTTTTTTTTACATGCAAACTCCAGTTAATCCTTTGTGGGTAAAACATTTCTCAAAATCGCATCTGTCCACTTTTCAAATACCTGTACATCTAATTAACGAGGTGTCTGGCTTGGGACAGGCACATGAATGCGTGGCGGATTAAACTAGACATCGCAATTATTATTAACTTCGATGTATGCTGCTATACATACGGTCCTTTGAAATATACAAGACACCATATTTTCATCGTAAAAGTGAAGTTACCACTGCTATAGTCGTTTGAACGAGAAAGGCAATAATTCTTTATTTGCAATGCAACGTTAATTTTTCAAATATTTTTAAAGGATGCTAGATCTATCTAATTCATTTGAAAATAAGCATCACGTATCAATAATAATAACAATGAACAGATTATTCTACGGGACATTTGGTCTGAGAACTTAAACATGGACTTTAAAGTTTTTTGCCATTTCTGTATGTATCAGTTTGTTAACTAACAATAAATAAACACGCTTTGAGAGATTTCTACTAAACTTGCATTAATTATTTTACTTAATACGTAGTTGAGTACATGGTATTTTATTTTTCTGGAATAGTTTTGGCTACCCATGCCAAAAGCTAAACTTCGTCATTCATGCTTATATTTTTGGACAACTCACACTTTTTATACTTATAAATATATAACTCAAGTACTCAAGATTTTCTATCACAATATGAAATATATATATCATGTCTATAGAGTGTAAATCAGCAACAATAGTATATGAGGTTTCTCCTTTGAATTGTTTCACATATTGTCATTTCGGAGGCTTAAAATGAAATCTGTCTTCAATCGGACTGCACCGACAGTTTTGGTAATGTAGTATTGATTCTAAAAAAAAGTCCTGATTTATGGTTGAACACGAATGTCGAAGTCTTTTAATGTTATATTTGCCGTGCGTTCGAATTCACAGACAAAATAGTGTTTAGTGGTTTTGTATTGAATCAGGTGTGTTTTCTTTCATAGGGAAAATTTAAATTTCGTAGATGGAATCTATGTTTCTAAATGTGTTATCAATTTCTTTCCATTGCGTTATAGTATTGGGAAAAAATGATTTTTTTGTAAATTCTAATCAACAAACTGATACTATGACGTCAGTGATGGTTTGAAGATTGTATCCAGATATAGTTAATACAGGAGGTGGTATTAGTGTTCGTAAACAATTAGGAGTTGTCCATTATAAATATTGTAACATATGCGACATTTTCGTTGCACCTCATCAGGCCTGATATTTGGTGAGGTTCAATCGGTTGTGTAGAATTGTTAACTGTTCCGTGTCTTTTTGTTGATTTCGTTTAGCTACGGTGTCGTCTGGTTTGATCTCATATATGACTGTTTTTGCTGATATCCAGGTATTTCTCCCCTTTCTTGTAATGCTCTAATAACGATTTTTTGTTGTTTGTTTAGTTTTGGGGTTTTTTTTGTCCCTTCAATACCACTGATATTTAATTGCAATGTATAATTTATTATTTTCAATATCTTTATATGTTTTATATAGTATATAGTCAGTCTCTTGAAACTATGTTTCAAACAAGGAGATATCCGATTACAGCCTAAATTTAAAACTCAATACTGCCATTAAGAGTTAATGTGCTAAAATATGAAAATAAAATTCTTACATTTATTATTTTCATACATACAAACAGAAAACATTGTAAATCTAATTTTCATAAGGAGAGTTGTTAGGATATATGCTTATGAGAAAGCAACTAAGAGACAAAATTAATAAAAAGAGGTCTAAATATTAAGGTTTTCCACGATAGACATGTACCAATACTATATGAAAATATGATTAAAGATAACAACTGGAAAATTTCTCTACAACAAGCACAAATCGTCTGGTCAATTTTTAATTACTATCATTTGATACCAGGAGTACGTAGAATAATAAAGTTTCAGTTACGAAATAAGTACTTAACTCTTTAACTTGTATAAAATAAAACAAATACAAAGGTACAGTAAAATATAGATTCCACCACTGCATCAAGTGTGTTACGATATTTCTCCATTCGAGACAGTTAAGTTTTAAAATTTTAAAACGCGAGGCTTGCCGAGCTTTTGAATATTTAAAATTTAATTGTTGAGAGAGGAGAAATATTGTCATACACGATATATACGTAGTGGTGGAATCTGATTCTTATGACTATTAGACAATATCTAATCAAAGTTTATCCTTCCTTTTCAAAGATTTGCAAAACGTTGTGTTCTTTATATGTGACGTCATCAGGCATGGTCGCCTTTTTCATGACTTCACAATAGGTAATTCAATAGAAATCAAGAAAATTTGACGTCAAAATTAAATTTTGACCAATCATTTGCTGGGAACAAAGTTATCTCTAGAGATGAGAAATATTTTTCTCACCCGATCGAGAAATGTTAAAATAGCACGAAAATTAGAGAAACTTAAATTAATAATAGTGCATAAAAGAATGTTTACAGTTGCTTAATGAAATATCAGAGTAATCTGAAGTCATCGTATTCTGTATAATAATATTAATCAAAAACGATTTCAGATTAGAAATCCTCTTCTTCACATGACATCAATGAATCTTCATATAATGATCATTTATATATTGCAGCAAAACTGACACTACTATTTCAAGGACTGGAAATACGGAATTAAAGAATGCTTTACAACTAACGTTGTCATCATCCGAGAGTAAATTGGTAGATCTAAAGGAAAATCAAATAGGGGTTGGTGATAAGCTTTACCTTTTTATGATAGTTCCAGGTATGCATGATTTTATTATTTTGACTTTTTATTGCAAAGTATTTAAAAATACAACTCGAGGAAAAAATAACGACAATTTTGCTTTTCATTTTATTTGTATATTCTCTTTTAATGCTGTAAGATGGTTTAAATACTTCATTATGGTAAACAAAACTGTTTTATTGCTTGCAAAAGTATATTGGGGTGTTCAAGATGATGCATGATACTGCCTGCATTCAATAAAATAAGCATTTATATTGCGCTTTGATGTTACTGAAAAACCTCGAAAGGGGTACATGACATTGCATTGTTATCTTAAATGCAGTTCAATCTCTTTTAACATCATTCAGTTAGAGACTACCCCGTGAAAAAAAAATGGATCATTTTTCTACCTTTACATCCGGGTTCTATTGTGCATTTCTGCAAAGCATAATGATGAAATTTACAAAACATGAATTTTGTAAGTTTTGTGTTATTATTTGAACAAAAAAAATGCAATACAACCCCTTATTGAAATAAATGGAATAAAGCAAAGAAGATGGACTTAAGATTGATAGCAGTGAATTCAGTTTTTTTTTTTTTTTTAAATTTACAACTTATAATGAACAGAAGAAATATATATAAGATTCAATGCAATATAAACCCACAAAAATATTTTTATCTCAATACGTGGCCAACTATTTTTATATCCATAAATAAAACAAGTTTTTTTCATTAAAAAGAAAACCAACACGTGAACCCGAAACCGCTGACTGGTCACCCAATATTTTTGCTGAATTTATTTTGCTTTTCATTTGAAAAAAACTGACTGTTAATAGAATGAGGTAATGAAGATATTAAAACACCTTTATTGAAAATATGTTATTGTGTGTAGATTCTTGCACAAGTCAATTAAAAGCACTGTTGAATGTTAGTTGTAAATAGAAAATTGTATACAGCTACCGTTTGAAATTATCTGTTAAGGCTTGACTATTTTTTTTTTTTATTACTTGGGAGTGTACATCATTTTTCTCCGTGTTTTATGTACAAAGACCTAATCCTATTGCAATTCTCAATTTCTGCAAACCGGATGTCTAAAGCAAATTGCACAGACCGATCAAGATATAAAATTCAGCACTCAGTTTGCTTCATAATCTGGATGTGTTTATTCTATTTTTCATATCTTCATATCTTGTTTCCTGGATGCTTTAAATTATTCTTATACTCATTGAAGCTGTCTGTACTCATGGAAGAGGTTGTAGAGAAATTGAAAGTCCAATTTCCATGTGAAGTGTAACTCTGTGACACAAATTATAAGAATATTTCGTATTTTGTTCTTGAGAGTAAAACACCAGCTTTATTAGGACCCCTTATTTACTGACAGTTATTTGGTCAGATAAAACATTTCAAATTCTAAGGATTTCCTGAAGTAACTTAAATCAATTCAAAATTCGACAGAAAGACATAGTTTTAAAAATATCTTGTTTTCATAAGTCTTGTGAATACCCGAACATGCACTCAAAAGAACCAATCTATATTTGGTAAAGTCAATAAACTCATCATGGACACGTGGTCAGGATTTAAGTTGTGTACGCCAGACGCACGTTTCGACTACAAAACATTAAATGAGGCCAAATATAGAACAAAGTTTAGGAGCATTGAGGAACCAAAATTCCGAAGGTTTTGCCAAATACAGCCAAGATAATCTATTCCTCGGGTTATCCTAATTATTTCGAAAATTTCGCAAAGATTATAATAGGGCAGTCCTCAAAAATAAAGAAAACGATTAGAAAAACAACGAGATGTCGGAGTACCTCAATGATGAGCATCCTTCAAAATCACGTTAAGCTCTTACTGCCGTGTCCTAGATTTAGATAAGAAATGCAAAAATCACCTACCACGTGTGAAATCAATGTTTACGCATGCAAGTATTTTTCTTGCGCAAGAAATAGTGAATGGCAAGCATACGCACTGATATTCTGGATAAGAATATGCATTTGCGTCATCAGTTATTTTATTCTAGGTTCAAATCTAATGTTAGTTGTATTCGGGTGTCAAACCGCCTACCTCAAGTGGTTTGACTCGAATTCTTTGCCATTAAATCCGGAATTTGTGTCAACGCAAACCAATATTGTTGTCAAACCAGATTTTAAATCCGATTTTATTGTGTCGTGTGAACAGGGTGTAATAATAAGTAATATTATGTAAATAAACGGCAAGACGTTTGTAGGGTAGCTGGTCAACACAATGCATACAATTTTCAAAATCGCACAATCATTGCAAGGATTAAGATGTTATAAGGTTGAACTATTAAAAACAAAAACAAAAAAGAATTAAAATTCAATTAACATTCATTCCTAACTGTAAATAAGTCTTTTCCAGAAATTTAAGATATACAATCAATAAACACAAACGTCAAGTATTTACTAATAGCAATTTTTTTTATCAAATCAATCTCTTCCTCAAGTCTAACTTTCTATTTTATTTCTATACAAAATATAAGCAGAGACTTATCAAACCATACGTAAAATGTATAAAATTAGTAACGTATACGTAGTGATTATGATTATTGTAAAATATTAATTACGTTTATTGTGAAATGCAAGGATTCAAAATTCTTGTGAATTATAACTATGCAACTTTTTTTTTCATTCTCTACAGTTTAAACATTAGATACTTATTTATTTGTGTTCATTCCTAATAATTGGTACTCATATGTTGCATATGATTTTCATAAATGTATTCACTGTTAAAACCCGCGGGATAATAATATAACATTAATTATATTCTATTAATGATAAAGGAGTAGGTTCGATAAGGCCCTAAAATGGCCTCTATTTCTAGCTAAAATTTAAAATGAGAATTAATTGACCAATATCACAATGAATCATAGCTAATACAATGACACGTACTTTCGTTCTATTCATGACGTCACAAATAGCACTCATTTTGATTTTCCGCGAAAATTCAATGAAAACGGGTAAATTTTCATTGATTTCTAAGACAGGAAACATAGAGCGCAGGTGTTGACAAAAGAGATCTTTTAACATAATCTTTGTTATGACATTTTACATATCGGACTTAAATATTTAGTTTGTCGAAGCCTGCACTCTTTGTTTCGTAGGCCTTAATTTGGTTGAAATCAGTACGATTTTTGTCAAATTTCCAAAAAATCTCTATTTTTGATCTATTTAGGATGTGCAAATCAACGCTTCAAAACAAAACTTTGACGAGAAAAGTTCTATTTCACTTTCTCACATTTAACTTTCTCACATGTCTTTTCGTCAATTTAACACATTTTTATCCTGAAACATTAAACTTAATAATCGACCTTACCGAACTTACTCCTTTAGTTTCATGTTAAACTTTAATAATTTTAATGAATGTTCCCTTGGTCTGTTAGTATCTATTAATGAAAATAACTATTTTAGACATAAAACCGTTTTTGTTTAATTATCTTTCTGTTTTCCGACCTAAAATAAATATTTTTAACAGTAATATCGTTCTTGTATTCCGACAATTGCTCAGGCTATGGTCGAATTACAAATATGACATGTTAAACGTTCAGAAAAATCAGTTTATTATGGGACTTAATTTAATGTCAGTATATTATTCCCATGTGTATTGTCACAATGGACAATAGCACGTTGTAATACTACACAAACAATGCGTACAGGACCGTCTCAAAACATGAATTATATACACTTTCAAATAAAAACGCATATGCTGTCAAAAGCAAATAGGTTGTAATATATAAATGGTTGTCTTACTGCAATCTATTCTTTATTTTTTATTTTCCGATCTACAAATGAACTTTAATTTGGTTGTCAAAATATTAATACAATGTCACGTGGTAACATATCAATAGAGGGACCGTATAAAAGACATAGATAACTACCTGTATAAATGATCGAAAATTTTCGAGACGTTCCGAGAATCTTGTTTCCGAGGATATCGAATGGCCCATAGAAGCTTCCAAAACTCACCAATATATAAGCGTGAACCCCTCAGGGGGTTCACGCAAAAACTAGCTAACACAACGTCTTCTAACAAAATATTTCGCATGATTTTCGAAATAATGCAGCTGAGAATTTATAAAAATCATAACCTTTACTAAATACAAAAACATATAATTGACGAATGGCTCCCTCGGAGATACTTCACAGTTCACTAGCAATGATGTCGACATAGTCAAGTCAGTATTCAAATTATATCTTTAAGTTCGCATTCTTTGTTTGTGATTTTTGGATCGCATTTGTGAATTTATCATTGAAATAAAGGGTCAGTGTACCCATGACAACCTTTGATAGATACATTTTGCAAATACAAATGGAGTTACAGCCGACTGAGCAAAGCGAAAAGTTTAAAAAGGTCAAAGGTCTATCGTGCTTCGGGTAAATGAAATATGTATAAATGGACATAATAAAATCTAACCTATACCGAAAACTTGAATACTAGCACTTAGTTTCTTCAAGTTAAATTCAGCCAGTACGATTATTGTTCCATTTGTAATTAATCAAAGTGAAATGCATTGTCTTAGGGCAGTCGATGTGCAATTAAGGATTTGGTCATCATTCGGAAAATTCAAAGCAAATTTTGAAATTTAACAAAGATAAATAAATGCATACGAATCTCAGTATATAACAAACATGGGCCTAAAAGAGTACCAAAGATTATCTACGATCAATTAGAAGAAATATCGATACAACCTCAATATCTTTACCCTTTTTAGGGTACCGCCTGTTTATGGATCATGTAATATAAAATTTATTTATACTGGCTACGAAACCGAGAAAAAAATCTCGCTTTTTTCTATGTTTCTTAAGCTCGTCAATCAAATAAATTTTATATTTTCCTACACTTAATGAATGTTTTATATGTATTTCATATTGCACCTAGAACACTTCTAATTGTCGTTTTTCTGTCATATACAGTAAACGAGTTCCATATAGTTGCTTTGATCCACGTCAACAGTTCTCTTGTTGAAAGCTATACAATTTCTCTGTTGTTATTATTATAATAATTATTAGTGTACCTACCGCTTTCTAAAACGGGCGGTATATAGTGACGGGGTAGTCATTCAGTTTGTTTGTTGTTTAGTTTGACCATTCGTTCTTATGTACAACTTTAATTTGTATCCAATATCAACAAATGTTGCAGTGTTATCTGCAATTGGTAGAACTTGAGCTGCTTTAATGACTAACTTACTAATAGGAAAATTCTATATCACTTGTTTCGATTGAATGTTATTTGTTTTAATCTCAAATTATTGATGTTATTGCCATGTCAAATGTGTATTCCCTTTGTCGAAGGGTAGACATAATGGTAATTGAATAAATATTTTACTCTGGTCATCATATATCTACATTTACCGAATCAAATGAAAGAAAATGCATGGTCCGACCAGTTTAAGATATAAACTTTAATTCTTTACGTGCCTATCCCAAGTCAGAAGCTTGTAATTCGTTGATTGCTGCCTGAGGTTGCTGTCTATCACATTTGTGTTTGAGCATTAATCAGACATTTTTGGTCATGTCGGTATATTTGAGAGCTTACTATACGGTATGGCTTTTGTTCATTATTGAAGATCACACGGTTACCTACAGTTGCTTTGATCCACGACAATTTATTCTTTGGTGGATAGCTGTTACGAATGCAATCAGTCCATATATGTTTATTAGTATATTAACTTAGTATGATGGGAGATATAATAATGTGCCAGAGTATGGTTACATACTTTTTCGGCATTTACCTGTGACTCATAAAAATTATCTGCTTTACTCAGACTGAAAGTGTCAACTTGCAGAGTGAGTAAGTTGGAATTTATCTATGGAACATTATATAAACAACACATAGCTGAGCATGCTGAGAGGGTGATAGAGCAGATTGTTAACCCGAGAAAATATTGTCAACTGAGGCAAAGCCGAGGTTGACAATGTTTGTTCGAGGGGTACCAATGTGCTCTACCACCCTCTCAGCTATGTTTTGTCTAATTTATTATACTGAATGTTCTTTTACTGTTGAATTTTAAATTGAAAGTACTTAACTATGACGTCACGTACATAACAACGTTACAGTTATTAGAAAAACAACAGAAGTGAGGCAAGATATTTTTTTATTTTGACAGTCTATGAAAAAGTTCTGAGGTCAAAACGTAGAACTTGAACATTGTCTTTAATTTATTGATGTAAATTCAATTCATTGTCCTTTAAATTATCGATTTTTGATTGGTCTGCACGGGAGGATGACATTAAAAAAATTGTCTCCCACTGAGCCATGTGATAGAGTAAATTATCTCCCTCGTATTATCCAATCAAAATCTGGCAATTTGACGTGAAGTATAATAAAAAAATATTGTACTGAACATGCTTGTAGTGTTGGCTGCTGGACGTTAGTCATTAATCCTCATCATCTTAGATTTCTACCATATCAATAGTTAATATAGCCGACGCCATAATAGTATAAATTACAAAGGCTATTTCTTCTTCCCCTTATTTTCCCTACTTCTAATAGGATTGATCTGGAAATCGATCTGTTACTTTAACAGGCTTGTTTTCTCATCAGTTGTAATCTCCTTTATGAACGCGCTTTTGTAATGCCGAATAATTTGAACTTTTTATCCCTTTAATACTATAATGTAACAATTTTATTCCTTGTTATTGATTTAACATAAGAAAATTGGAAATCTTTGTGTCATATCAAAATATCTTAATTCATAAATCCGGCAGTCTATTTTCTCTACATAAAGAATTCAAGAAATCCTAATTTCTGGAATGAAACAATCTATGATGACAATTTTTAATTTCGATTAATTATTTTTTTTAAAGAAGATTGCTATGAAAACAAAAAATAAAATATTGTTGATTTGAAAAGAGAAATTGAATTAAAATGTTGCAATTCGTTTTTGTCTTATTAAACCAAAAGCGATAACGAAAACAATTTCGTTATCGTTTTTTCAATTCAAGATATCAAAAACCAAAAACGCAAACACTTTTTTTTTTTTTTTTTTTTTTTTTTTAATTTTTTATTTCTGAAAACGAAAAATTAATAAACGCAAATATACACAGACCAACAACTTTGTGGTTAATTATCTTAACAAAAAATCTTTATCTAAAACTCTTAGATCGGTGTTTTCAGATTGATTTTTTTTTTTGTTGCTTTGTGACGATCTGATGAGTCAAGCCTTTTTCAACTTATTTTTATCGTTTTCTTATGTTATGTTGTCACTCGTCTCTACAAATGTCAAAGGTTAATCAACATGAATTATTTTCAACTAACAGAGCAAATTCTTTTTTATTGCTCTTCTTTATTGTAAATATAGATTTGATAAAGAATAATTTGATTATTTTATTGTAGTCCTCTGCTTTTTTTCATCTTAAATACATATCTGATATTTGACATTGAACTCAAAACCAAAAACATCATTAATGGTAAATATAGGTGTATATATGGTATCCGTATTGTACTTGAAAACTTACTGACAATCGTCAATCTTCGGTTAATTTTTACAGCTTTTTTTTTTTTTATTGAAGAATCAAAATTCGGTATCTGAACTGTATGTAAATAATAGATACTAGAAGTTCAAATAGTATGTAGAATAATTGCGTTACTTTATCCGATTCATTGATTGTTTGTTTAAGTTGTTTGCTTACTTGTTGTTCAGCACTAGACACTATTTCATGTTTAATTGTGAATATAATTTGGGAAGTTATCATTCGGAAATAAGAAAGAATTAACCTATGAGGAATAATTTGCATTATCTTTTGACGTCTTTCGCCATAATGGGATATTATGCTTTAATTTAGATGTGTACGTGACGAGAAAAGAGAGGCGGAAGATACCAAAGGAAGGTTCAATCTATAAGTCGAAGAAAAACTAACAATGCCATGACAAAAAACGACAAAAGACCAAAAGTAAAACAGTCCACAAAACAAAACATTGAAAGATAAAGACTGCGGTATGGGTTTTGTTCATTGTTGAAGGCCGTAGGGTGACCTATAGTTGTTAACTTCTATGTCGTTTAGTCTCTGGTGGAGAGTTGTCTCATTGCCAGCCATATCATATCTTTTTTATTTTTTTATACGACCAATACAAACCCCACAAAAAATCCTGGGTGATTTCAGGTGCTGCGGACGGCTAAGCAGATCCTGCTCAACATATGGCACTCATGTTGTTGCTCGTGTAACTACACATGCATGGATTAGTCTAGTTCGATGATGTCACCTTCGATGAAAAGATGACGAGATTTTAGTTATGACAATTGGAACATATATGTCGTCAAACTCGGGATCGCGGCCATAATATTTTCGAAGAGATTACTTCAACTTCACAACTTGGAACCCTTGCTTCAATAGCTTCCTTGAGAAAATGTTCCATACCTCAATATGTATTTGTTATCATAGGACTTTTTATATTGGATGTTTCTTAATGAAACCCTGCTTTGTTTACAAATACTAAGTACGTGTAGTTGATTTGCTTGTTTATTGCTGTCTCATGTGCATATTGACTGCTTTGACATAACAGCAAGATTTATAGGATTCCATACATTTAGTAGAAACTGAGATACATGCGTTCATCACCTTTTTTGTTTCGTATTATCTAATTTAAACTTTGTAATGTTTTATGAAATTTCATATAACACAGTGTAGATACTATTCTGTACGCTATCCGAAGTCGCAATTTTCGAAGCGATGATTTCCAACTGGCTAACAGGACGGTTTTGCCTACGGTGACTTTTCTCATCATTTGTTTACTCCTATATCTATAAAGTGCTTTGAACATCTTCAAGGTATGTATAGCATCATAAATATGAGTAACTGTAACAAAAACATGCATTAGAATATAAAATATACGTGTGCATCACACCAACTTGATAGAAAAAAGTGAAATCGATGGACAATTTTGCTCTCGTAGTACAAAGCAAATAATCTTTTATTGCAAATATTTGCATCAGTTTACAGTTAAATAAATACTGTTTCAATATTCTTTTCGTATTTAAGTAGAATATTCGTATTTCCCATAAAAAAATATGTTTTCCTTGAGGATCCCAAAATAAATTACTGTACGATCAGTCTAGAACTGACTGTATTCTAGAAGCGATTTCAGATTTTTTGACTGTATGACCAGTCGTGATTTTGAAGAAAAAACAACGGCAATTTGAAGGTATATACGTGTCTATGTGATATTATGAACTGTCCAGGGAACTATAACGTGTAATTTCTTTCATCAGACAATACAAATATATTTCTGATGATTTTGTAGACGGCAAAATAATTGTATTTTTGTTCCGTTAGTCTTATTTAAAATCAAATGCCTAAAAGCAATACATGATTCGCTTGTGGACTTTGTAATAGTGTATCGTTGCAGTTATCTGTTTAGCTATTACATTTTAAAGACTATTTACACCGTCCGCCGTTGACTAATTGATGATAACATAAATCAAGCTTGTCTCTTTTAAAATTACAAAAATGGATAAAGAAAGCTTTGCGTAGGGGGATAATTCATGTGATATAATTTGGGTAAGTTTACAGAAATCATTACCTGTATCAATAACGAATGAATTTAAAATGAAAAGGATTTTATCAGTTTACTTAAAGCGATTTCTGGGTTAATCCATATATGTCATTGTACTGATTGCATTTGTTAATTGCGTGGCAACTTGTGAAAATGATATTAATTTGCTTATGTACTTTCACCCTTTTAACAGGATTTTCCACAGAAAATCGGTTGGTAAGTCTAAGGTTGGTGCGACCATTAAAACGTTTGGAACCGCTGTACTAAAATTTTTAAATAAATTGGGACTTAGATTGATAGTTGTCTCATGGGCACTCATACCACATCTTCTTATTTATATTATTTTGGTGATGTTAGAATGCTGCCAAACATTGTCCATGCCCTTTACTCATGAACCGTTCAATTAAAGCTTTTAAAATGTTAATTTGTTGTTACTGATGCCAAAATGGAGGTTAAGTTTGATATTGACGATTTTACTGTTTCTGATCATGAGGTGTGCTTCTTGAAAGATTTAAAATGGTGTTTCCAGTCGTGTCCGTGCGTAAACTCATAAATCTTTCAAACAAACAACTTTTCAAACTTTAATATGTTGTTACTGATGATAACATGGAGGTCAAGTATGATATTGATGATTTTCACATTCAACGTTCAGAGAGATGGTTCTTGAAAGATTGAAAATGCAAGATATAAATAAATTTTAAAAATCTGGATTGCTGTCTTCTGAAAGGCTCTTGTTTTGATTTTTCTTGGGAATCGGCTATGTTTTTTATCTTCATTTTCATTTACATCTGCCCCATTATAGAAACATTCAGGCTAAAACTTTAATATGTTGTTACTGATGATAACATATGGTCGTGGAGGAAAGTTGTATCATTGGCAATCATATTTGTTGTATCATTGGCAATCATATTTCATCTTCTTTTGAGGTAATATATGTAAATTTAAGTATTTACAACTTAATACAACATGCAGTGATTTGTTTAAAAACTTGAGGTATTGAGGAAAGAATTAACGAAATTATACCCGCCACTTCTAAAGTCCATGTTTTGAAAAAATAAACCCCAAAAACTAAAATATAGGTGCACAGTGGCATCATTTAATAAAGAATCTGAGAAAGTTTTATTAATATACGGTAAGTTTAGGAAAGTTGCGTATAGTAAATGGGTACCACCAATAAGGTAGTGGAAAAGTCCTTATCACGGAAAGAGAAAACAGTGATTTTCGAAAAATCAAAATAAGAGGTGCACAATTGAATTAAATGATGAAGAATCTGAAAAGATTCATTAAGTTATGACAAGTGTCTGAAGGAAGTTGTGGATATAAAATAGGTACGCCCAATATAAGGCTATGGCAAAGTCCGTATTTTAGATATAGAAACATCAAAATATTTTTACCAAAAATTCGAAATAGAAGGTACATAATGCATTAATTGATTAAAATGGAGCAATTTCAGAAATTTTTAATAATTGGTTTAGGAGGTGTTGGGATAACGTCGATAGTCCGACACTCATTGGTCCGACACTCAATAGTCCGACACTCATTAGTCCGACACTCAATAGTCCGACACTCAATGGTCCGACACTCAATAGTCCGACACTCATTTGTCCGACACTCGATCATTTTCCTTGTTCAATGAACCATAAAATAAGGTCAGAACCCTATAATTTTGCATACAATTCAGAAAGATCACATCGATTTTAATAAACATGTGTACAGAGTTTCAAGTTGGTCTTCAATATCATTATACACTACCTTGAAAAACAAGAGTGGACACACTGAAATGTCTTGCCTGTAAAACGTTAAATTCAAATTTAAATAATCAATGTCAGGGGCGGATCCAGCCATTTACAAAAGGGGGTGTGGTGTTCCCAACCCAGGATAAAAAGTGGGTGGTCCAAATACAAATCCCGATACAAATGCATTGATCGGCCATAAAAGGGGGTTCCAACCACAACCCCCAACCCCACCCCCTGGACCCGCCACTGAATGTACATGAGGTCAAGTTGAGATAAACCCTTTCAGACAAACGTACACTCATCGTTAGTCCGACACTGACGATTTCCAACTTTCGTTTTTCGAGTGAAACTGTGAATATAGAACATCGGGATTTTTGTTTTTAATTGAACATTGCCTCTACAAACTACTTAGCTTATATTCTTATACATTTCACCAATAAAAAAATCAGAATTTGTATGAAATGAAAACCTACATGTACTGTAAATATAACCATATATGTTGGATCGAAATAAAAAACTAAAATACCGCGTTATAACTCAAAGATAGCAAGTCTTATGCACACACAATCAAGACATGGACAATATCACGATTTTCATACGGTGTGATAATTTCTTACATTATTTTCTCAAGTTGTAGATAGAATTGTTCATGGACGTAAGAAGAGCATTACACATTCTTATAGACTTACGCATGTTGTTCCGTTTTTGGACGAACTTGCACCGTTCTTTAAACACGTATTTTTTGCGGGTCATTTAATGCGTCCCTATTTAATCATTTAACTAATGAATCTTTGAAAAATAGGATATTAAAAAACTGGAATTTATATAGAAATATATAGTAAATGAAGAACTAAGAATCAGTAAAATGTCATTGTAGCAAAATTGACATCGTTTTGAGTTTTATATTAATATGCACACGCCTTCAACCCATGTTTTCTGATCTGTTAATTTAAAGCTTAACTGATTTTACTCCGTTTTTTTTTAAATGGCGCAGATAAACTCGACGTCGTGCAAAACGTCTAAAACAACGTATTAGCGCAACGGTGTATATTTTGGTGACTATAACGCATACATACTACTAAATATGATATTTAATTTGTGTGAGTGCAGTTTTAGTAGATATAAAATTCGGTCAATTGACAACATAACCGGGGAGTTTGAAAGAGGGGCAATATGCAAATGAAGCTGAAATAAGCCAATCAAATATTCGGATAGCTGATGCTGATGTCATCATGAAAAGTAAATTATTATTGGTCAGTCTGGAAAAAAGTGCAGCGTTCTCAAACCATGTGGCATTTGAACTAAGACGTTTGAAGAAGCATGGCTTATGTTGTACAAGGTAGTCGAGGTGGAAAAATCTTAATACATGAAGGATACAGGTACCAGAAAAACAGAATTAGATTAAACGCAATTCACTGGCGGTGTTGGAGGAACACATGCAGAGCCCCTTTACGAACTGCAGTTTTTGACATACAAAATGCACCAAACAATATCGACGTTTTATATGTAAGTTGAGTTCATTTCATGTATTTTATTCCTCAACATACTTTTGTAAATAAAACATAATTGCCTCTTGGAACCAAAGAAGTGAAATGAGAAACTTGGTCTTTATGTAAAATGAATCCTTTTTTTTGGGGGTCCGATTATTATCTTATACATCTTGTACTTCAAGCATATCAATTTTACATTTGATACGAGCATGTCTTATCGGTCACTTTTCATCATGACAATCTTTCTATTTGGTAAATTGTATTACATCCTGACCGGTTTTTACTTTAGAGATATAGAAATTACTCTAGAGCCTAAAAGAAGATTTCTGCGCGCATATCTTTTTTAATTATTTCTTAGGTTTTTGAAGATAAGTACTTATACAGACTACATAACTTGCGACTGACTATCTTTTAGGTTTCCGAGCATGATCACCAAGAAGACCAGGAAACAATTGACTCTGCATCAATAAGACAAAGAATGGTAAATCATGTATCTGCAAATCCAGAGGTCTCCGGAAGACAGGCTTATGACAATGTTGTTCAGCAAGTCCCACGGAATGAACGGGATAGTATCCCAACATACGATTGCCTAAGATCATCACTTGACAGGACAAGAAGGAAACACATTCCCCCAATCCCAGCCACAATAAATGATGTGGCTATCAACGGGCGCTGGTGTCTTACCAAAGATGGTGATCAATTCCTAAGTAAACTAGATAATGGATGGGGAATTGCTGTTTTCTGCACTAGGGAGGCACTTATGTGTTTGGGAGATTGTAATGACATATATATAGATGCTACTTTTAAGTCTGTCCCGCGTCCATATATGCAATTTTTGACAATACACGGGTTCTACCGTGACAGGGTAATTCCATTTGTTTATGCTTTAATGACAGATAAGCATATTGGCAGCTATCGACAGATTATGAGACACATTAAACGGCGTAACAGAAGGTTAACCAACAATGATTTATCGCCACAAAACATTGTTTCAGATTTCGAGACCGGAATGGTAACTGCAGCGGAAACAGAATTTCCCAAGCTAGGATGTGTGGCTGTTTCTTTCATTTCTGCAGAAGTATCTGAGGCGACTTCAGAAAGAGGGACTTGAAATGCCTTTAACAGACGTCTTGCACTGAGGAGATGTGTGAGAAAATGATGGCCATAGCGTATCTTCCATTGGCGGTGGTTCGACAAAATTTCCAGTTGTTTCGTCAAGATGCAACTACTCAACGACTATGTCACAATTGTCCAGGTCTAAGGGAGCTATTAACTTATTTCCAACGAAATTACCTGAATGGACAGTTTAGCCCAGTTATTTGGAATGTCTACCAAAGAAATATGGACAATAGGACAAACAATCATGTCGAATGTAAGTATATACATGTATGACAAATTAAAGCATAAAAGCATATGCTTTAATGACACTCCGTTACGGTATGTATCCCCAATCTATGTAGTATTGATAATTTGATTTATCAGTATTAATGGCCCCAATAAAAAAATGGAAAGCGATTCTGTCGCTGATGATCAGCCGTTGTTTTCATAAAAGCTTCCGTGTAACAATCATACCTGAAATTCAGAAAGCAAAAATGCTTAAATTCAGTATCTCATGATTGTAAGAGTTTTACTTTGTATTTCACTGAATATAAAAATGAAATGTGTTATTTAATCCTTGCTAACTACTAAATCAGAATTGGGTCACAAAAACTTTCTGTTTTTCCTTTCAAAATTCATTATAAATATTTTCAGCTTTCAACAAGAGATGGAACGCAGTAGTTGGCAGACGTCATCCAAACTTGTGGTACTTTTGAAGAAGTTAAAACAGAAGAGAGAAGGGAGCCTTGTCCGTTGCAGCCGTTAGACGAGGCGATCGACCACCCGTTCGAAAGAGGAAGTACCGCCTTCTTCAAGAAAGGATAGATCGTTTAACGAATTCCTACAGAAATGGACAGAGAACACTTAATCAGTACTGGTGTACACTGTTGCCCAATTTAACTGAAATGACTGAGACGTTTAGCCGTTTGTCGGTGGTGTAATAAAAGTTGAAATAAAACATATCTTACAAGTTTGTGTTCGTAATTCTAAAAGTCCAGCAGAACGTGACATTCTTAATTGACCTTAAGACCAGTCATTACGCATCTACATTTATTTCAAATCTGAGTTTACTGTGGCTTTCATCTATTACACCCACCCTCCTTTTTACGATTGTACATGGGCATTACATTGTCTAGTTCGTTCGTCTGTCCGTTCATTCGTACGACCGATTGTCCTGATGTTCGTTTGTCCGTAAGTTCGTTCGTCTGTTCGTGCGAACAGATTTTTAGTCAATGTGGTTTATTATGAAGCAGTACTCGTATCAACTTGAAACTTAGTACACATGTTCCTTTGATGAGGTTTTATTAATTGTATGATAAATTGGGTTTTATCTCAGTCTTATTGTTCACTTCATAGAATTGGCATAATTTTTAAAAGTACATTGCAAGGTTAAAGTTAGTTAAGGCCGTAAGGTGGCCTATAGTTGTTAATTACTGTGTTATTTGGTCTCCTGTGAAGAGTTGTCTCATTGGAAATTACATCACATCTTTTTGTATTTAGTGTCTCGCTTGCGACTTCTGTAACAGAAGAGAGACTGGGATAGTTCAGATTTTGCAATGTTAATTTCACTTTTATTATAAGTAATATGTTAACTATATTTGGAGTATGGAATGATTGTATATCTGGCCTTTGTCTTTCATTTATTTGTACATTAATTTGGCCGTTAGTTTTCTCGTTTGAAGTTTTTACATTTGTTATTTCGGGGCCTTTTATAGCTGACTATGCTTCATGGGCTTTGCTCATTGTTGAAGGCCGTACGGTGACCTATAGTTGTTAATTTCTGTGTCATTTGGTCTCTTGTTTAGAGTTGTCTCATTGGCAAGTACACCAAATCTCCTTTTTATATATACACGTTTGTCTGAAAGGGTATATCTCACCTCGACCTCATGTGTGTGTGTGTGGGGGTCGTGGGTTGGACCCCTTTTTGGCCGATCAATGCATCTGTATCGGGACATGTACCTTGGGTTGGGAACACAGACACCCCTTTTTAAATGGCTGGATCCGCCCCTGACATTGATCATTTAAATTTAACGTTATACAGGCAAGACATTTCAGTGTGTCAACTTGTTTTCAAGGTAGTGGAAAATGATCGAGTGTCGGACTATTGAGTGTCGGACTATTGAGTGTCGGACTATCGAGTGTCGGACTAATGAGTGTCGGACCAATGAGTGTCGGACTAATGTATGTCGGACTATCGGGATGACCCCATTTCGGGACGTTGAAATACCTGATGGGTGCCCCATATAATGCAATGTTAAAGTCCGTATCTTATATAAAGAAACCCAATAAAAGATTTTTACTAAAATTCGAAATAGACGGTGCACAATACAGTCATTATCATTTATGATAAGGAATCTGAGAAAGATTAATTAATAGTTATATCAGTGACGGATCCAAAAAAGGGATCCGGCGGTTTGAAACCCTTTTAACTATCAATGCATTTGTATGGGAACGTATATTTGGAATCCCTTTTCTCCTGGATTGGACCCTCTCCATTTAAAAATGGCTGGAACCCCAATGTATATTAAGTGGTTTATGAGGAGATGCGCTTACAAAACCGGCGAAACATATTGTACAGGTCCAACGGACGAACGGAAAGACGGACTGCATTATAACTATAAACCCCGCTTTACAAAGTGGTGTACAATTGAGTGTCAAAGAGACAGCTCTACATCCAAAACAAAGTGAAGGAACTGTGATCAATTATAGGCTACAGTACGGCCTCGAATGTGTGTAAATACATGCATTTTATATAACAATTAAATCTGTGTGTTTGTACAATTTTAAGTATAACAGAGGACATTTCTGAAACTTATATATACAACAAACCTTCCTCTTATTTTAGCAACATTTAAACATCCTTATACTTAATGTAGTAAGTCGAGTACACCCTATCAAGCTAAAATATGTTTCATAAGTTTTCAGGATGTGAATTTATTGAAATATATTTGTGTTATTTAGAAAATGCCACCTTCTAATGT
Organism: Mytilus coruscus; assembly: GCA_017311375.1. Taxonomy (NCBI): domain Eukaryota; kingdom Metazoa; phylum Mollusca; class Bivalvia; order Mytilida; family Mytilidae; genus Mytilus; species Mytilus coruscus. The sequence goes on from CM029598.1 coordinate 46,850,524, forward strand.
ATCGTAAATAACTTTGAAATCACCACTAGAATACAGTGAAATAAAGACTGATCATACATTTTCAAAATATACAAGCGAGACTGATCGTACAGTGAGAAATTCAAACAAGTGTAATTTTCTTATTTCTGGCTTCAAAGATCTGGTTGAAACTTTAACCACCACTTGAAATATACTTCATTTAGTTAATTAAGTCTGGTTTATACGTTAATTTGTACACTAAGAGGGTAAAAGATTGTTTTAGGTTCACCGACTGATTTTCCTTAGTGATGCACTTGAAAATCTCTTGATTAAGGCAAAGATACGAATAATGAATGTGCTGAATTTAATTCTAAACCATTTGAGAATATCGATGTCAGCTGAATTAATCATTAAGCAATGTACAGATGATCAACTTACTGTTTAATTCAGTATATCCATCAAATTTAAAATGTGATCCAAAAGTTCTCGCTTCGAAAATCGCGACTTCCGGGTAGCGTACAGAATAGTATCTACACTGTGTATAACTTTTCTATGATATTGTAATCAGATTTGGGATATTTCTAACAGTGCTGAATAAGACGGTATCACTGTTCCAAATGTGCTCGATGAAGTCTATAGTAAATGGTCTTTTATCTGTTTAATGTAATAACAGCTGAAAAAATCAAATTCTGCAAAATTCATATTCTATCATATCTTTATAGTTTTACCGTTTGCACAGTATTTTACAATCAATAAAACAAATACATGAAATATGTCTTCATCGGTTTATATTTCAAATGGAGCATACATGTACGCTCTTGACTTTGCACAAGTATAATTTTCTAAAATCAAAACGTTTATAAATAAACTTATATAGTATATGGTACACATATACTATAGCCTGAAGACAAACATACACTTCTTAATTAAACTGAGGATCATGGCACTAATATTATTAATTTTACATTCGCTAGTACATTGCAATCATTTAAGAAACTATCAAAATAAAAATAAGGAGATGAGGTATGATTGCCAATGAGACAGCTATCCACCAAAGTTCAAATAAAGTGGATGTTAGCAATTATAGGCAACCGTACGGCCTTAAACAATGAGAAAAAAAATACTGTATAGTCAGCTATAAAAGCCTGTAAAACAGTTGGTACACGATGTTCATATGCACAGATACTTATATTCTTTTAGCTTCTAAATAAGGTTCAACTAAAAATATAGTAGGTTTATTTTCTTTTAATTATAAAATACAAGCATGTATATCATATCAAACAGAACGATTTAACTGCAAATATACGTTAGTGTTTCGGGAAATAGGTACGTTACTAATTAATGAACATTTTTTCTATTTAAGAATTCATTTCCATTCGAATTGTTATCTTTTTCTTTCATTCAAGACGGCCACTCTGTTCAACCTGAAATGTGTACTGCATACCCTAAAACCAAGACGGCAATTGTCCAGATGTGGAAGAACACAGGGTAACTATCGATTTTGAACAATAGATTGAATAAATTGATATCCAGACTTCTGGTGTTCTTTTCCAAACAACGATACTAGAACAACTATTAATCTACTAGTTAATATGACAAGACTGACTGCGGTATTATTTGGTTTTTAAAAGGAAGGAAAAACCGGCCGTGCTTTCCACAACATTAAAGTGTTCTGCTTGCAAATATAAAAGAACGGTTTGAATGTTTAGTTCGTCGGCATCTGAATATACTGTAAATTCAGATTTTTTTTTTAGACGAATAGTGCGACAGGGTGAGAATCGCAACAATAAGAACTCGCATTCTGATATCTAATACATATATCTGTATGCAGCTTTTCCTGAAATCGCAATAATTAATCTCGCATTATTGTCCATTCTTCAAAAATTGCAATAATAAATGCACGCAATAATTTCTGACTTTACAGTACTTCAATATATAATCTATTTTAGTTCATCTTTTGAAAACTGTTCACAAGAAAAATGGACAGACAAATGGCAATTGGAAAAAATGACAATCTCTCAAACAAATATAATCTGTATATCCCCTCTGTCTCACTCGTAGGGGCCTCGGTTGCCGAGTGGTCTAAGTAGTAGTGCCTGTCAACACTGAGGTTGTGAATTCGTATCCCACACTTGGCAGGTGCGCTCAACTCCAATCTTAATTGACTAGGATTGTCAGTTTTGCTACCGTAGATCGTTGGTTCTCTCCGGGCACTCCGCCTTCCTCCACCAATAAAAACTAACCGCCACGAAATAGCACAATAGTGCTGAATGTGGCGTTAAACACCAATCAATCAATCAACTGTCTCAGTCTAGCATTATAGGAAAGTGATACAGATTGTTCACCTCGTCCCATAATAGTATAGACTTGGACTCCATTCGAACTGTTATTGAAGGTCCTAATATGTTAGACTTGTCATCTGGTTTGAGCAATATAGCGAGTATCACATGTGGAGCAGGATCGATCTGCTTACCTTTTCGGAGCACCTGAGATAACTCCAGGTTTTGATGACGTTCGTGTTTCTCTGTCTTAAGTTTTCTATGTTGTGTTCTGTTGGTAGTCTTTTGGTCATTTGTCATTTTTTGACATGGCACTGTAAGTTTGTTTTCGACTTATGAGTTTGAATATCCATTTAGTATCTTTCGCCCCTCTTTTAATGTATTGCTCATAAACTTTTAATTTCAAAGTTCGTATAAATGTCTTCAAAACAATAAGTCATAATGTACTCTCAAAATTTAGCTCAATTTATAAAACATATTTTCAGTAAAAAGTGACTATGCTATAAAAAAGCACAATACTTCTTTTTACTCTCTCTGGTGTTGGCATTTATAATAACCTCGATACTGAAACTGTAAATATTTAATGCGATTTGATCAATGTGACTATGTTTTAACAGGAATCAATAAATAACATTGTCAAATAGTGACAAAAGGGGAAGAGTCCATAAAACCTGACAAAATCAGACGTAAGCATATATAATCCAATCAAACGAATGGAAATCAACTGTCATACTCGTTAAATGATACAGACATTATCAAAAGAAAATGGTGAGTTAAACCTGGTTTTATAGCTAGCTAAACTTCCCACTTGTATGACAGTTGTTTAACAGGTTTGCTAACGTAATCGGACAAAAACTTGTTCTCAAAAACATGTCGTCAAATGCTTTTTTTTCTTCTAATAAAATTGAGAATAGAAATGGGAATGTGTCAAACAGACAACAACTCGACCAAAGAGCAGAAAACAGCCCAAGGCCACCAATGGGTCTTCAACACAGCGAGAAAATCGCTCACCCGGAGGCGGGATTCAGCTGATCCCTAAACACAAATGTGTACTAGTTCAGTGAAAATGGACGTCACACTAAACTCCGAAACATATAAATGAACTAAAATTAAAACAACATACAAGACTAACAAAGGCCAGAGGCTCCTAAGTATATTTTTTACATATTTGAAACGATACAGTAAAACGTGTAATATTCAGCAACGAAACGGCAATCAAATAAGCGAAAAGACTTATAGAAGTCTCAACCTAAACAGCATTTACATATTTCGAAAATGATTAATATAGCTTCAGTCAAATAACAAGACGCAGATTTGTCCCATAGTTCTAAAGCTGGTACCGATGTAATCACGAACTTTGTAGAAATTCATTATTATTGCCATCGTGACAATTAATCTTTTGTATTTGAACATTGATAACTGTATTTACATACAATTAAAAACAGAAATTATCATATGATTAGTTTAAACATTCTCCAAATGGCTCGTATACTTTTCAGGAACATTTATTTCGGTAAAGAACAGGAAGAGTACTCAAATCAGCCATTTTTGTCAGCGCTTTAAATATCTGGTGATTGAGACTAGTTATTTATCCAATACAAAAATATGATGTGATATAATAACCAAAGAGACAGCTATCAACTAGTGACAACATGACGTAAATGTACGCATCTTAAAGTCACTGTACGGCTTTCAACAATGAAGTGTTGTTAATTGAGGACACAATGTATATTTGTAAACTACAAATTAGGGTGGCTATATAAATATCAATTAATAATAAATTCTGACATTCTTTTAAAGGTTTTAAATTGGTCAAACTTTGATTGTGAAATATACCACTCGTGTCGCATACCAGAGATCAACAAGGGAACCAGTCTCGAAACTTTGTTTCAATAGCGAAGACAAAATGTTTGTCATGAAATTCCCAAACCTCTGATCATAGAGTCCGTGTCACCATGTACAGACAATCATGAAAGTATATTTTTAATTTCAGGAACAACACATGCAATGAATCTGACAGTGCATTAATTGATAACAAATGGAGTGGAAACCTTACCGTCGTGCATATAAAGATGTATGGTTTCCGTTTTGTAGATTCACAAGATGTAACGATTAATTGTTCGGCTTTGGTATGTCCGGACGCAAACGGTTGCCAGAAGGTAGGTTTGCCATGACTCTTCTGAATGCATATATGATACAGATTTCAGTAAAACAGTGTTTCATACGCATCATCAGGTATACTATCAATACAAACCTTGAGAAGACAACATACCATACAAGTAGGAGTATCAAAACAAACATGTTTTAAAAAAGACATCCAGATTCATCTGAGACAATTAATAAAGTAATAATTCACAGTCAAAAAGCAAAATTCATCATTACTGGCTACTCGGCTTTTGGTATCATTTCACACTGACAGTCCGTAAGAATTGGATAGCGACATTTTCATTAATTCAGATCAATAAATGAATATATAAAATACATTTCAACACTTCAATGTACTCCTTTTGACATTTGGAAGGAGTCTGCATCAAGTTTGATAGCTCCAGACCTTCTATATATTCACTTTCAGATAGATTACATCACTGATTTTCTTTAAACTTTTTGACAAAAGAACACTTATGATGTCATTATGGGGTCAAGCGTGTGGCTTATGTTTTTCAGACGGATATAAACCCATCAAATACAAACAAACAGGCAATCTGACTTGAAATTGGTAAAAAATAATACTTTTTAAGCTGTCAACATTTCTGCTTAATATTGTGGAAAATGTATCTATCGAAGATCGTAAATATAAGTTTTTTTTTTCCTTATGATATCATTTAGTTTGATTATTAGGGCGTAATTAGGTCCTTAGTGGTCATCCTACTTTAGAATATTCAAAACGGAAATAAATTCTTTACCAAAATCAAAATTATGTCTGGAGTAAAGCTTTGTAATATCCACAAGGTATTAAAATTGGAAATGAATATTCTGGCCTGATAGGAACAGATAATGAATTATCTTACCTAAGTCAGAAACTTTCTGTGAATTTTGTTTATTAATAAATGATTGAGAAAAAAACCAGAATCATCACTCTTTTCATTAGGACTGCTAAAAGGAATGACTTCATATTGAGACTTCAGCTATACAATACTGAGTTTTATCGTGTACACAATTGTTGGATCTATCAACCTCCTACCACCAGTTTGCTGCTCCTTTGAATGATTCTAGTTAGCATCCTAGCAGTCATCTGTTGTAAAGTATGAATCTATCGGATCTGTACGATACATTTTTGGTATAACTACTTCCTGTTTTTCGATACTTTGAATAACTAGTAGGGACAACGCTTACGTTGTTGTTAAATATATTATTTGTTTCTTCTAGTCTTCCGAATACACATGACATTTTTCAACTGGTAACTAAGCAAATAGTATTTATTGAATGAATTCGTAAGCACCGAAAATGAAATTAATGCTGTCAATCATAAACTTTGAGAGTAGGATTAGAACATTTGATAACCATTCACATTATATACGATATAAAAAGTGTTCCTGTAAAATGTACATTGATTATTTGATTTAGCAGGATGTAAAATATAGAGTCTCGTTTGGATTAGCTGTTCGAATACCATTTGGGACATTGACCCCAAGAGATATAATTGGAACTGTAAAACAGGATTTAACCCAACTCTGTTTCTTAAGATATGCCTTGAAGTACATACATTTGTTACTGTATATTCATGCATTGTCCAATAGGCGATAATTTAGCGTCATTTGTTTAATTGTATTGTACATTTTATTATAGGAAATATATTTTCAATAAATCTAATCTAAACATAAATCATTGTCCTTCTCTGGGTTTGGATTTATATGTTTCTAAAGGAAGCTATATTCAAAATAAATGACAAAGAGGAATTTTTCGCTCCCTATCATTAATTATCCTTTTTCATTGTTTTGAGGTAATTTATCATATCTCACAACTCTTTAAATCCCTTGACGGTAGTTACGTCATGAATTTGTGTGAACGTTATATTTTGTAACTAAAGATACCATGCACGCTTATAATTGTTTACGCCAAAGGCGCGTTGTGTCTTCAAAAGGTTCACAAGTCACGCTTGAATACAAAATGTTAAAAACCAATTCATGTTAATCATTAAAGTAGGTATTTCTTTACTATAAATAAATTCAAACATTTACTAAAAGAGAGGCGAAAGATACCAGAGGGACATTCAAACTCGAAAATAAACTGACAACGCAATGGCTAAAAAAAAGACAAACAGACAAACAATAGTTCACAAAACACAACATAGAAAACTAAAGACTGAGCAACACGAACCCCACCAAAAACTGGGGTGATCTCATGTGCTCCGGAAGGAAAGCAGATCCTGCTTCACATGTGGCATCCGTCGTGTTGCTCATGTTAGTACAAATCCGGTAATAAGTCTAATTCGGTAGGTCACATTCGGGAAAAGGGACGGGATTGTAGTTACGACATTAGGAACATATCCGCTATCATCTGTGAAACGGATATTCCATAACGGTTAACCAACTCGTAATGGCGTCCGTAAAACTTACGAAGGGATGATTTCAACTTCACCAATTGGAACTCTTGGTTTAATAGCTTCCTTGTGAGCAGCAACCCTCTATCAAGGAAATCATGATAGGAAATACAAGCCCTGGAATATCGAATCAACTGGGAGATATATACTCCGTATGCAGGCGCTGCTGGAATGTTGCCATATAGAAATGGAAAGTTCACAATTGGGAAGCTGAAATCATCTCTTTTGTCGTAAAGTTTTGTTTTCAACCGACCCTCATTGTCAATTTCTAGATGTAAGTCAAGATATGAGGCAGACTTAACTGTATCTTTTGTATCCTTTATCTCAAATTCGATGGGACAGATGCGTTCAACATAGTCACCAAATTTTGAATAATTTAGTGAGAGAACATCATCTATATAGCGGAAAGTAAAGTTAAAGGATACTGCTAACTTCTTTTCTTTCTTCCTAAGAAGTTCCTGTATGAAGTCAGCCTCATATGAATCAAGGAACAAGTCAGCAAGAAGAGGGGCACAGTTTGTTCCCATGGGAATGCCGATTGTTTGTTGAAAACACGTCCTCCAAACGTAACAAATATGTTGTCAATCAAGAAATCAAGCATCTTGATAATGTCAGTTCCAGAGAATTTGTTGTTGGAATCAGAGTGATTTTTACAAAGTAGGATTTATCCCTCCCTAAGACAAGATACTTGTACCTACGTTGGCCATTCTTTTTATGAAACAAAGCAGGACCAACTCTTTCAATTTGTCTTTTAGTTTGGAATGGGGAATACTTGTGTAAAGTGTAGAAGAGTCAAATGTTTAATACTATTGCAAGATGAAAGAGTCTTAGATTGCATGCACTCTAAAAGATCTTTGGATTATTTTAGCATCAACATCTGATTCACGCCACCTCTAGAATAGGTAGTTTCACAATAACTTTGAAGCCCGGCTTTGATAGCTGATAAAATTGATGTTAATAATTTAGAAAGAGGTTTCGTGGAGCACTTAGAAGACCCAGCAATATACCGTTGTTTGTAAGGACACTTATGTAGTTTAGGTATCCAATACAGTGATGGAAGATCCAGTTCTTCATCTTTGATTGAAATTCCAAAGGAACATAGAACAGACCTATGATTATCCAGGATTTCCTCTTTAGTAAGTGTCGTGGGGTATATGTTGAGTTTCCAAGTGAATTGTCAATACCTAATTCATTTATCAAGCAGTTTATGTAATGTGATTTACACACAAAACGATGTTTTTTGGGCTTTATCTGCGGGGACAACAACATATTTGTCATGGAGGTAGGACAAGTGTTTTGCAATATTTGGGTCTTTAAAGATTGATGTAGCATGGGTATTAATAGACCCATACAGTTTCTTAATTCTGATTTGTATCAACGACCTCACAGCGGTCAATACCTAATTCATTAATCAAGCAGTTTATGTAATGTAATTTACACACAAAACGATAAATTCTTTCATACAAAATGTTGATGAAAGGTTTGGTTGAAATGTTTGTAGAGCTAGTAAATCACGAATATGCGTCAACTTCATAACACAGTAGGATTTTGTTATAAAATATAAAATTTTCACTGCATGAAGTAGATCTGTGTTTTACGTACCATTACAACCTTTTCAAGTCATAAGAACCGAAATAAAAAGGTTGCACTATTTTCTCGAGAATTTATCAAACATATGCAGAAGCTTCCACAACGGAACAGTCCACTTCACAATATTTCAGTAACTATCGTTCCGAATTTGACTTGTGAGTCTGTCCATATTTATGCATATCATCGTACATTTTGTAGCGAGCGATTTAAAGGATATTAAAATGTATTCTTTCCTCATATATACATGATATACTAGTATAAATATGTTTTGTTTTTCAAACAGTCTAAATGATTTGTCCCTATGTAACACTGTCGTCCTCTGCATAACATTAAATCCTCTCAGTAACACAGCAAGGTATCTTTATCTTGTTTTACCAGTTGACAATTGATTTTTATATAGAACATTTTTTTAAAAAGGTGTGTCAGTTATGTTAAATGGTTACAATTGGCTACATAATGAAAAACAATATTCCTCTTTAATGTACCATAAATTATAAATTTCGAATATATTACGTAGGGGACATAATAACACAAAAGTTGACATTTACGTTTCTTGTCAGAGGTCCTTTCCGTCTGAGAAAAAGGTTGTATTTCTATTTACATGGTTATAAGAGTTGCAATGTTGAATTTTTGAAAAGAAAGACTCAAACTTGTCAAATATGCACTTTTTCAAAATGAACGAATTATTCATTGCGTTTTGTACGGGTTTTTTAGTTGTGAATGCTATTTGATTTACCCTTAAGGATGATTAGTTATTTAAGTTGCCAACCCAAAGCACCACAGGTTTGGAATCTTGCAACACAAATAAAATAATGCATACAAGTCATGAGATAAAGTCTCCATGGAGTTATCTGTTGCTTTATGTAATAACACTGCATAGTATATTTTAGTTTTGTGTGGATTCGACAAGTGGAAATGCTGGTAGAAGACGTCGTAATGCTGTTATAAATAAAAATGAGGAAAAGACGTCGGCGTCAGTCACCTTCCATGTGTCTTCACAAAAAGAGTCAAATACAGCGGCAGGTAATAAAAGATTTAGAAATTGTTTATTGTATTATACCGAGAAACTAACCCTCTCATTCAAGATTCCAAGTATGACATGTGACTGAATGGATGTAACTCTTTTTTATAGAAAGAGTCGACTCAATAATTGCATGTATATTTTAAAAATAGCATCCAAAAGTCACTCATATTCAGAGGCGAAAATACTGCAACCCAAATTTTCAACTGCAAACATATATGCATGTATTGCAGAATCATAATATTGACGACTTCAATTCTAAACCAACCTAATTTATTGCACCTGTACAATTTTCCCACTCATATATTATCCGGCTATTCATACTAAAACTGTTGATCATGAACTTAACCTTAATACCGTGAGCCAAAATTCATAATCTAAAAGTACAACATTAAAAAAACGAATGGATTTAGTATAAAACTTTGCAAGACAATAGACACTGCTTGAATGCACTTATCCTACTTCCAGGATATCTTGTTGTTGTTTTATCATATCTTGTCTGTGTTGTTGGGGATTTTTCGACTATGATTCTTACGAATTATTTTTCGTTTTGTATTTCTAAAACGTTTACAATATTGTCTTGCACCAAACCCTGAGTAAACAATACACATTTTCGTTCAGCATGTTCATGTTCGTTGTCAATATAATGGAATTTGATACGACTGTCATACAAGTGAGAGGTTTGGCTAGCCATAAAACCAGGTTCAATCCACCATTTTCTACATAAGAAAATGCCTGTACCAAGTCAGGAATATGACAATTGCTATCCATTCGTTTGATGTGTTTGAACTTTTGATTTTGCCATATGATTGAGGACTTTCCTTTTGAATTTTCCTCGGAGTTCAGTATTTTGTGATTTTACTTTTTCAACGAGGACCAATGTTTATTAAGTGAACCGAAATACATCACAGTATTATTAAAACTCATAAGTCGAGACTAACTGATATCGCCATGGCAAAATTTTAAAAAATGACGAAAAAGACGAACAACAGCCTACAAAACAAAACATTAAAAACTAAGTCTGTATCGGCACGCATCCAACCAAACAACGGCGTTGATATCCAATGCTCCGAAAGGGTAAGCAGATCTTACACCAAATGTGGCACATGTTGCTCGTGTAAGTACAAAACCGGTGATAAATCTAATCCGGTGTTGTTACATTCGAGGAAAAGAGGACGTATTTGTCGTTACGACAATTGAGTGTCATGAAACACTGACAGATGATTTATATGGAGCTTTTCAAAAGGAATTGTATTACAAGAAGGTCTTTGTCCTTTATAATCACCTGTACAAAAATGTATAATATCGGTCAAAAAATGACGACCAAAGTTAATGTAAGTACTGGAAGTGTTTGAGGAAGTTGCTTTATTTATTAAGTAAGGCCATTTCTAAACTAACATCACTAACACTGTCAAGCGATCAACAGCTTTTTCGCATATGACCTAAGGGATAGAACACTTTCTCGAAAAGTTCTCAATTACAAAATCTGGTCAGTGCACCGAAATATTTTTCCTCTGCTGCAGACAAATTCAAGTTAAATCAATGAAATCCTTACGATGCCATGATGTTATACGTCAACGTGAAAGCAACCTAACAAGGCTTGAAAAATGAAAAACAATAATAAATGAAAGTATGTTTTAGAAAAAAACTCACCATAGATACCAGGATTTAAATCTTGTACGCCAGCCGCGCATTTCATCTAGAAAAGACTCATCGGTGACGCTCGAATCAAACAAAGTTAAAAGGGCAAAATAAAGTACGAAGTTGAAGAGCATCATGGATCCAAAATTCCTAAAGGTTTTGCCTAACACAGCTATGGTAATCTATTCGTGGGTAGAAATGTATCATGTTAACCTTTTGAAGTTTATGCGTATATATTATCGCTCAGGACGTTCAGGCATAGTTAAGGAATAGATTTATTTTATCACAAACTCAGTTTATACTTATTTATCGCTTAAATGTATATTTTGTTCATTATATTTGTAGAAATTATTCCCAGCTTTGTTGTTTGTATTGTTTTGATGTTGGCTGCTGGTTAAAGGAATAAGATAGAAGATAAATGAATTTGTGCTAATTAATTTAACTAACTGTACAACAAAAATCAAAACCGAAGTAAATGATTCTATCAATAAGACTTTTTAATTATTTGTGTTTATATTCTCAAATAGTGATATTTTACACATAGTAATAAAAGCTGAAAATTACCATTGACACTAATATGTATATACAAATAATGAATAATTAGTTTAAAATTATGATTAGATGCAAAACGATATTCACAAATTATATCTTAATATAATAAATAAAGTAATTGCGAACGTAATCAAAGGAATAAATGAGAATTTTAATCATAAATATCTCCTCGGTTGTAAATATAAATGGATACGTTTAGAAGAACAAGCAAATCAATATGTCAGCATATAGTCTTCAACAATAGTCAGGTGTTCAGACATTATTTCAATGTCAACGTAAGTTCTTCCATATCCATTTAATTCCTTATAGACTGTCTTTCTTTATTGTAATGTTACACTACTATTTCAGGTTAGGGTGAAGGTTGGCGCCTGTTAAAACGTTTAAACGCGCTGCATTTGTTTGCACTTGTCCTAAGTCAGGAACCTGTTGTTCAGTGGTTGTCGTTTGTTGATATGGTTCATAAGTGTTTCTCGTTTCTCTTTTTTTTTTTTTATATAGATTAGACCGTTGGTTTTCCTGTTTGAATTGTTTTACACTAGTCATTTTGGGGTCCTTTATAGCTTGCTGTTCGGTGTGAGCCAAGGCTCCGTGTTGAAGGCCGTACTTTGACTTATAATAGTTTAATTTTTACACATTGTGACTTGGATGGAGAGTTGTCTCATTGGAACTCATACCACATCTTCTTATTTCTATTAACACTACGATTGTCAACAAACAGCCAATTAAGAGGTTCCTAACTTTGTAAACGTTCACACAAAAATTGTGGTGAGATTTTACCAGTTTTGTCATTTATACTTAAAGTATATTAACTGAAGTAGAACGTCTGTTAGAACGTATTCTAGGAGGTGTATGATACCATGCTCTAATCATTTTACCAAGTTGTTGTAACGATAGTTACATGAGTTAATTTCTTCCTACCCTCATTTTCCTTTACAAGTTTAAAATTCATTACTGAAAAAGCATTTAATAAAATGTTCTCAACAAAACACAGAAAATCTGTCTTCGTACATGCAATAAATCCTTATATTATATTTTGTATAATGTGCAGCATGAATTTGTAGTATTTTTAGAGTATTGACTGTCTCTGAAATATTTGTCCGATACATAGATGTTCTTATTCAATAAATAGTCCCTGAATCCCGTGAATGTGTGTGGTTACTAGCACGTACTACTGCAACCTTGTCTCGAAACAAAACATGGAGCACTTTAACAAAACAACTTCAGATTGCATTTGATAAGTCTTGGAAATGCCGTACATATTAAACTCGTCAACATTGTAACATACCTAACCCATACATTTATAACAAAATGTATACAATTTGTGTTGTATATTTTGTTGTTTGTCTTTATGTCGTTTTTCGTTTTTTTTTGACATGGCATTGTCCATTTGTTTTCGATTTATGAGTTTTAATACCCGTTTGAACTCTTTTGTTTTCAATAAGCAGGTGCATTTCATGCAGAGTTTCTTTGACAATAATGAATGATCTATTAGTGAAAAACACAAAAACGACATATTAATCAGTTTGGCTATACTTTTGGTCAATCTTGCATTTCTTAGCTCTCCATCATTTGTATTAGTTTTTGATATTCAAATGTTTTTGGTTTGATAATCACTGAAGAGAATTTAATTGTCGAAATATGTATCTGGTCCAGTAAAATGGTACTGTTAATGTTATTACAAACACGAAATATTCTTAAAAGAAGAGCACGAAAAGAATCGAATTCCCATCAGTCATTTCAAGTCCAATACTCTTCCTTTTCACGTAGTTCATACATTGGTAAATAAAGGCAACAGTAGTAAAGCAATAGTCATAAACCGATTAAGCAAAACAAATCCGGGTCACAAACCAAAACCGAGGGAAACACATCAACTATAAGAGGAAAACAACGGAACAACAGAAACACTGAACTGCTACAAAACAAACACCAGCATACATAGAAACGGACTATTTGATAACAACAGCCATATTCCTGACTTGGTACAAAACATTTTATTAAAAATGGTGGGTTGAACCTGGTGTTATGGCTAGCCAAACCTTCCGCTTAAAACTTAAACCATAGGACCACTCATAGATAAAATTACAATTGTTGACATTGACATCAAATGTTGACGTTATATGATTCACCAGATTTCAACTTTCTTTTGTTTACTTCTATATTTTCTTTTGTTTACTAACTCGAATGAAACCAGAGGTCGACCTATAACTCGAACTGTTGCTGGAATATCAATTTGAGTATGAACTTGAACTAAAAATTAAATCGAAGTCGTCTTTAACTCGAACTAATAAAACTAAGTAAAGGTTAACCGGAATATTAAATCTACCTGAACCATGACGATTAACTCAAACACATGGTTTTATAAGTAGATGTCTCTCAGTTGAGGTTATTTGTTTTCTGTCAAGATTTCTTTGAATGCTGCTGCTTACAAATATATTATTCCTAATGGATCTTAAATGTAACAGTAATGTTAATGATCTCTTCAGATATTTACCGACGCTGCCATGACTTGGTTGACAACAAATATATGACCCAAAAATCACAACAAATATGTCAAACAAATCAGGTTATCCTTGTCTCGTTTATGACTTCAAGTTAATCTTTTAATGACGAAAATGTATGTTCAATGAGCACGTGACGTTGAAACGTGTCCTATCACTTGCTTTTTCTTAGGTCTTAGGGTTCATGCTGCTTAATCCTTTTGTGTATTATTATTATTTTGTAATACCTGTTAAGTGCATGTTTTTTTTTTCTTTTGACATAATTTTGTCTTTATAATATCACCGGTTTCAAATCATCTTTCATTAATTCTAACTCTTTACAACAGTTAAAAGTTTATCAACGAAAAGGAAATAATTGAAATTTTACATGTTAGTCAGTAAATTTGGCCAAACTTTACTGCATTATTCAAATTGACAAATTATGTTCTTCTTTTTACAATATCCTAACCATTTTGTTATGACGCACATTCATGGTTTTATCGGCTGAATTTTTAACATCTTATCCCCTTTCGCAGCATTACAAAGTCAATCACACTAGTAAGTATTGAATTCAAACACTTTCCTTCATATTCAAAGGAATATCAATTACATGCATATTTTAGAATTTCTTTGCTGAGGCATATGTCGTCGCTATATGAATTAACATTTGGAAATAGTTATAAGAGCCCTTTATATAATATGACATAAAGTCATCTAGCCATAGAGATAATGGTAATAAAATTAAGTTCAAAAACGGGCCCTCAACATTCTCATATCTGCATTGCATACGACAAAGCAGTGTTACACGTACCACAATACTATAATGTTGTAAATATATATGGAACGCCACAGCTGTCTTATGTGGAACTCTGATATAACTTTATGTTGTTTTATTATTACTTGATGATATTTTGTCTTTACTTAATATGGTTTTGACATTACGTAATGATGTTTTGATATAACTCAATATGGAATAGTCATTACTTAATGATATTTCGATATTACACGATATGGTTTCGTATTGACTTGATATAGTTTTGTCATTACTCGATGTGGTTTCACCATTATTTAATGTGGTTGCGTCATTAGTCAATGTGGTTTTAACATTACTTGATGTGAATGTGACTTAACGTTATGTAGTTGTTTCATTACATGTGGTTTTGTTATTTCGTAATGATGATTTGCCTATTCTTTATATGGTTTTAACATTACGCAATGATGTTTCAAAATTTGACGATTTTACACTACATGATGTGTTTGTTTCATTATTTGATGTGGTCCTGTCATTCTTTGATGTGGTTATCCCACTACTTGATGAGGTAAAACCACGTGACCAATTCGGAAAAAAATATGTTATATTTTTAAACAGATTTCAATATATCGTTTGTTTAATGTGCTTTGGATGGGTATCGCTATTCATTGAGTTAATGTTCAAATTAAAGTTCGAGTGGTTGTTCAGAGTTATTTGGTATGAAAAGGGGAACGGCAGATAATAATAAGAAAAAAGTATTAAAAGTTTATAGTATTTCGGACATAATTGGGATATCCCCAAACCACTTGGTCCTGTTGTTTTTATCCTAAGTTCTCAAACGGAAGCAGTATTTTTGTAATAAATTTGTAAAATATTTCACGGAACCCTGTGTCTCGCCTGATATTGCTCCTGTTAGTGTAAAAGCGCCATGTTGATCGGCTGTATATTTATCGGTAAAAAAGAAAAAAATGTTTTTCTGTAGATGCTTTTCTTGAAATTGAGGAATAACTCTATACAAGTTTTAAAACACTTCATGGAGGATTACAAATTTATCATGTCAAAACAGTTTACATGTAATTCGGTTTTATTTAACTAAAACAAAACTGTATGGTTTTCACCAATGAGCAAAACCCATACCCTATAGTAAGCTATAAAAGGTCCCGAAATGAAAATGTAAAAACTAGAAACCTAACGATCTATAGATAGATAGATAGATACTTAATTCTCTAAAACTAAATACAAGTTTACAGAGAAACATACAATATAAATACAGATACAATAGTCGAGGTAAACAAATCCAGTATGATGTTCTAAAAGTAATATACATGGCATACATGTTTAGTAACATGTATAATGAAAGGTTAAACTCAATAGAAATAAAAAATGGAGATGGAGACGCCGACGCCACTATCGACGACGAAATATAGGTTTGTTGTGTCTCACTGCCGCTACATTGATGTCACAGGCTCGACACAAATCAAAAACTTGAACTTTATTGTTAACAAATGAAACACTTCAAATCAACTCACACTAAAGTTACAGGGAAACGGGGAGGGGGCTCGGACTAAGCGACAAAGCATCAATACTATAAAACAAGAATTCTCCGATTTTTAAACGTAAATGATCATTTGAACTTATACGAATATCAATCTTTTATTTGTAATCAATTGAATTCCTGATCTACCTCGCACTAATTGAAAAATAAACTTTTGGAATATCTGTTTCATATGTGACGACGGACATGTTCCAGTGGTCGTAACCATAAAACCGTCATCTTTTCCTTGAATGTAAACTACCAAATAAAACCAAATCACAGGGTTTGTACTTTCTCGAATAACACAACGGGTGCCTTTCTGGAGCATCCGAGATCACCCTGATGGATTTATATTACCCAGTCATACCGATCTATTGAAACAGCCAAATGAAACTGTTTTGTATGCCACCGCAACTGAAAGTTGGGGCATATTGTTTTACCCCTGTCCGTCTGTCCGTTCCATTATGGGTATATAGTTATTCCGCATAACTCCTCCTACAGTTTGAATCCTAGGAAGTTTTCTCTTTGCTGTCTGTTTGTACATATATTGAAGGTGTGCATGTGGTCAGGGTTTTTATTTTTATTATCTTTTGCTCTTTTGGGAGATAATTGAACATTTTTTTTTGTCACTTTTGGGGTATAAGCGGTTACATGAGTTGAGTGCGGGGGCATCACTTTGTCTAGTTTACATTTTTTTCTCGTGTTGTGCTGTTACACAACTGTAACAGTCCGATGTAAGGTTAGGATTTAGCGCTCACAAACATGTTAAACTCCGCCACGTGCACTTTCTTTATGTACCTGCCCCAAGTCAGGAGCATAAAGTTCAATTGTTGTCGTTGTATAAATGTGTGTCATTTCTTTTTTGTAGATTGTTTATTTATATATAAGACCGTTTGTTTTTTCGTTTGAATTTTTTCACATGTTGGTGGCCTTTTGTAGCTGACTATACGGTGTGTTGAATGCTGTACGGTTGCCTATATATGATTTCTTACATCCACTGCATTTAAACTCTGATGGATAGTTGTCTCATTGTCAATCACACCACATCTAACTTTATTTCAACTTCTATGTTGCGTTTTGTATACTGTAACATTGTTTATCTTTTGTACGCATACCCGGAGCCCTCTTTTCGGAAGCCTGAGCAAAAGTCCTTGTTCCGCGATAGAAAATTTAATTACGAACTCATATAAGATAGCTCGAATTTCAACTCAAAATCTTAATTAATCTAAATGAGACTTAAATTGAATCTTACTCAAACGCTACCTTAAAAATGACTCAAATTTAATGTTGTAACTAGAACTCAACCTCAGTTAAATGTGACTCAAACTCGATGTCCAACTCGAAACTCAATGCTAACTAAAACTTTAATTCTAATAATGACTTGAATTCGAAATCGAAGACTAACTCAAAGTTTAACTCAAACAGTAACCCGAACTTTAATTTGAACTCTAATTCGATGGATGGCCACACTCATCCAAGGCACATACAACATGGAAATCTGTCTAAAAATAGAACATGTTTTTCCGAATTGGTCACGTGATTTTACCTCATCAAGTAATGGGATAACCACATCAAAGAATGACAGGACCACATCAAATAATGAAACAAACACATCATGTAGTGTAAAATCGTCAAATTTTGAAACATCATTACGTAATGTTAAAACCATATAAAGAATAGGCAAATCATCATTACACAATAACAAAACCACATCATGTAATGAAACAACTACATAACGTTAAGTCACATTCACATCAAGTGATGTTAAAACCACATTGACTAATGACACAACCACATTAAATAATGGTGAAACCACATCGAGTAATGACAAAACCATATTGAGTAATGACAAAACTATATCAAGGCAATACGAAACCATATCGTGTAATATCGAAATATCATTAAGTAATGACTATTCCATATTGAGTTATATCAAAACATCATTACGTAATGTCAAAGCCATATTAAGTAAAGACAAAATATCATCAAGTAATAATAAAACAACATAAAGTAATATCAGAGTTCCACATAAGACAGCTGTGGCGTTCCATAAATATACCAGGAAATGCTTGTAAATACTCAAAATGAATAAGATGTTGTTGTAGAAATCATGCCATATTTCACTCTAATATAGATTGCTGTATTTAATGTAGATTTCAGAATTCTTGTTTTAATTCAGCTAAAACTGCCTTTTAATGAATCGTTTTAGTTTTGACATGTTGCAATTTCTTATACAGTATTAAATAAAGAGATGCGATATAGTTTAGAACAAAAACAATACACGAAAAACAAATGAGATGTACAGCAACCAAGGTCAACTACCAAATGACAGGGTCCGAACTTTGATAGAAACATATATTTTGCATTAATTTACCATTTGATACATCAATGCCTGAATTATTTATCGGATGTAATATGCAGTAAGTTTGTGTTTTCAAACGAGAGTAATTTCTGGGATTTGTATAGAAAACAGGTAGACTGACTGTCATTTTCTGAAATTGAAATATCAACTCATTGTCTGAAAGTGAACATTTAATTTGTCTATAAGTAAACAAGAATTAGGTTATCGCATTTATGTGGACCTTATTACTATCGTAGCTTTAGTTTTAGTTTCTTTACTTAGAAATATTTATTACACGTACGCAACGATGTTTCCTTGTAAAAATAATAGTGCAACACCGTTTCAATCGAAAATATATGGTTGACTAGAAATATTATGTTATCACGATTTTATGTGCAGAAGAAATTCCCCGCTGAACAATCATAATAATATTGGAACACAAAATTGCGATATAGTTGATATTTTCAGCAAACATATTAAAGCAATCAATTTTTTTTTTTTTAAATGTTATGGATTAACTTTGGTAAAGATGTGAAGAGTATTCACAAATATGTATTATTCAGCTACATCATTTCATTATTTTTATTTAATATAATTAATCTTCAGACCGTTAGTTTTCATTGAGTATAGTGCAAGCTTTTGTTTTACGTGGTTCATAATAGCTGACTTAAAGATTTAAAGTTTGCTAATTATGGAAGGCAGTTGGTGAAAAATTGTCCAAATAACAAAAAGATTACTACGCCGTAATGTCTACCGCCGCTGTGTTAAAGAGGAATACAATTGTGTGTTTAGTATAGAGGTGTATAAGTACATACATTTATTATATTGTGTATTTCCAGCTTTTTATTTGTTGCTGCTATTCTTGTCATTTCAAGGCAAATGAGGTTCCAGCAATTTAATAGATAGGCATTATACTTAATTTCAATTGGCCAAACATTGTTGCATAGTGATGCAGTAGCTGAAAAATTGTCGAAATGGCGGTACAGTACGGTCCACTACACATGATGGGTAACAATTCGACCAAGTATGAGAACTTATTGTAAAACGGTCCCTTGATACCCGTATAATAGTTGAATGATAAAAATGAGGTAACAATATAGTTAACTATACATGATGGCGATGATTCCTACAAAGTATGAAATCTGTCTATTAAACAGTTTCACAGAGGAGTTGTGTTTACAGGGTGCCATTGTTGTGTGATATTTAAAAAAAATCAAAGTCCCATAACTCTCAAAAACTGAAATCCACATTTGTGGTATATCATGGTCAACTAAACTTCACATTATGGAACACAATCCTACAAAGTATGAGCGCTTTCTATAAACGACCTCAGAGGAATAAAGTTCACAACTTGTCAGTGTTAACATAACTTCCTTGAACATAGTTAAATCAAACTGACGGTATAGTATGGTCAGAAATATAGAGGGCAAATATTCCTATAAAAATGTAACCTTTATGTCAAACGGTCTCTTGTATTGTTGTGTTTTTGACTGGATTTATGAATAGATAGCTGTTTAACGTCCATTGTCAAACTAAATGGATATTCAGGACGAGAACATGTAAGTGTGATATAAATATAAACCCTGTTTTGAACAAGACCGACGCGCTGAGCCGGATTTTTAAATACTAGTTAACAATGTAACAGTCCGAAGGAGACTAACCCTACGGGACATATTATTCTGACTCCGAGCTGACCAGTCTTTTGTCTTACACTTTAATGCCGCGTATATTTATTAAGAGGAGTGTTCGTTTGGATGTTAATGGTGAATTTAAACATACCCACATGCAAACGGGATGCGGAAATCAAGTCAGACTTAAACCGCTCGTGGATCATAAGTAACAATTTCGCAATTGAGTAAAAGTTTGATAGTTTTTGAAATATTTGTTTTATAGCTGGGTCTTTTACTTTAAAAGGCACAATTTTGTAACAAGTAGGACAATTTTTCCTAAAACAATATTTTTAGTTTGGGTTTTAAAAGTGTAAGTAGCCCTGGAAATTTTGACGAGCTTTCTTTTTTTACTGTAATAGAAAAACAAAAGATAAGGGGTATCCATCCATGACACAAAATCAGTAAATGCACAACAAAAAAACATACAAAAAGCAAAGGAACAGCGGTTTTATTGCTGTTCTTCATCTCAAAGTCACAGTGAGACCTCAACACTGAGCAAAAAACTCTCACCTCACTGCAAGTTTAAGACGCCCCTAGCACCGGTTTAGCGGAATTCTTTGCAAAAATAATTTGGATAGACTTTATAAGATGTAACACCACCCAACCGGGCCCGGTCGAAAAAGAACATACTGGAAAGTAGTACATTTTAAAACAAAATAGTTCCTACGCACAGGTGTAAATCTTAAACTATGTAGCATATATTTCAGTAATTAAGGTATCAGATGAAAGGTGAAGGACTGGTGATCCTTGTAGAACACACAATTTACTGATAATTTTGAATAATACAAAATGTATCATTGAATTCTAAAATGAGGGTATATATAGCCTGTTCCTCAGATATGAAGTGCCTGGTTTGGTGTATTGTGACAGCGATATTTTCCATTTACTTCTAGTTCGAACATATAGAAACTTTAAGAATTATTTATTTCATTTAATTTATCTTTCAGACAATTGTTCTGTTTTCTTTCATGTCAGTCATTTTAATCTTAAAAGACTTTAACTACATGTAGGTGCTAATTTCACCGTTTTTGACATTACGTACCTTATAATC
Source organism: Mytilus coruscus (assembly GCA_017311375.1). NCBI lineage: Eukaryota > Metazoa > Mollusca > Bivalvia > Mytilida > Mytilidae > Mytilus > Mytilus coruscus. Next base: position 46,871,929 of record CM029598.1, read on the forward strand.
CGTTTGTCATTGTCCATTGTCTAAATACTTTAACGATAAGACTTAGTTCATTATCTGAACACTTAGTGTACTTTTGTATTTTGTTGGTTTATAGCTAATGATGTAATATAACATGTAGTAGATAGTTCAATTAGGATTTAGCGTGACCATTAGTTTGGAATCCGACAGACTAAGGCACGGACGTTGAATTTATATGTATACGGAAACCCGTAGTCAACAAAACATTTATACTGGACTTTACTTTGTATTTACATGTATGATTTATACTGTGTTTAACAATAATTGTGGTTGTATTTGAAATTGAATTAATTTAACATTTGGTATCCTAAAATTGAGAGAATGATGTGGCACTCATAAGAGAAGTAGTAACTTCTTAGTACATCAATTTATGACTGTTCATCTTTTGAAAATATTGCTTCATTTTTCATGAATAGTTGCCATTTCATGTATAAACTGTGGATTAATCAAGAAAATAGTGCAGCAGTAGAATAAGGGATAGTGACTCATTTGCGGAATTTTACCCGTTGGTGGGTTGTTTTCAACCTGTTGAAAATCTTTGATGAGTCTGTATATTGTTAATTGAAAGGCAACATTTATTGTTTTCAATGTATGGACGTGACTTTCGGGCGCCATGTAACATGTAGCCATTCAGTCCACGTGTAGCATATACCTTTAGAATTTTATTCAGTATCCTAGTCAGGATTGCTTATCTAGTTCTTGAAGGTTTTTAAAATTCTAAATATCAAAATGTTTGAATGAAACATGGACTATGTATAGACAGGCCAACACAAGTTTTGGATGAAATTTTAGAATGTATTTTAATATTTTATTTTAAAAGAAGGCCGATCTCGGTCTTAATTCCTCCCTAAATATATATAATGGAATCATTTATACTCGTTTTGTCAATTAACAACATCCAAAAGAGCTTATTGTTACCTGTCGAGTCAACGTTTGATTAGATTTGACATTACCCTGATAAGTTCAATAAAACCATTCATAATCGGTCATTTCTAATATACGTAAGGGATCATAATTTGTTTAAGTATTTGGATTGTTATTTCAACTGTTAAATACATTGATTAGTGTGACAAAGGCTCATGTTTAATGTAAAGGGTATCGTAGATTTTTTTTTCTGAACAAAACTTGTTCTAAAAATTTCTTGTCTCTAATCGTGTGTAAAGATAAAGCTTTGCGGTTATATCTATGATCACATATTTGAGGATTGGTTTCGTATTTTCAGTTTTGAATTCATCTTTCAGGAAATTCGTTCAATAGACATGTAGATAACATCTTTGTATCTGTCCTTCTATGGTGTTTTTTTGTAGTTTTCCATAATGTTGTCCAGGTCGTGAATTAAGTAATGAGGTTATTTTCAGCTCTATGACTGTACTTATGTGTGATTAATTTGTGGTACAAATTGGCCTTGCCCAATTTGATACCTATTATAAAAATAATTCAACACAAACTGTAACATCATTCTCTGCAGCATGCTTCCAGTGTTCCTCAACTATTCTTTTTTTCCAGAATTAACTCTTGTTTACTATCATGGTGATATATAAGAGGTCAAGATAATTTTAGATCTTTAAATTGAAAAAAATGTGGGCTTTCGAAAAAGATGACCTAATTAGAATTGTCATTTTGATTTTATTTCAATTTCACATCTGGACAGTGTCTTTGTTTTTTTTACTTAGTTATCTTTACTTTTTATCATTTATTTCAATAATGTGAGTGTTCGAATGAAACGGTGGATATATTGATGCAAATAAGAAGTAAACACACTTACTTTAAACGAATGAATGTTGATTATTATCAAATTGATCAATTATCACATTTGTCTGAAAACTAAGTAAAAATGAAATATTGCTTTATCCCTATACATACTTGACAGAACCAAAATCAAAGAAAGAATGCTTAATAAATCATTGATTGAATCATTGGTGTGCATTGTAGTAGCTCAAAGTTTCTTAAAGGGACATTAGCAACGAGATACAAGAAAATATAATTTCTGTTTATTTATTTTTTTTTTTTTTTTTTTTGTTGGTTTAATCATTGATGAAAGTAAAATAGTGAAATAATAACTCGCTTTTAGCAGCCAGTTCCTTTCATTTTGTCAAAATAAGCTAAGAAACATCGCTGATGAATTATTCACATGCAAGTGAATAATTCGACCTTATTGAATCCGTATGCATGTGACCTTCAATTTAACCCCTTAGCTGGAGATGGGTTACGCATGTATTCAGCTATTAAAAGGAAAACAATGTCAATATTGAAAGTGAAACAAGAATGAACCCTTTGGTTGACTAATTCGATCCACAATAAAATCATTCTTAAACAGGTAAAAACGATGATAAGCATACTTTTAACCTACAATATGAAATCAAACAAAATCCAATTGCACGTGTTCGTTATCTATTTATATTTATATTTATGTTTATATCGGGTCATATGACAGTCGGCAGTCTTTTAGGGTCATCTCGAGGGTTAATTAGATGGCGTCTAGACAAAAATACACACGAAATGCTGATACATATTATCGAGTCCATGCATTGTTAATTGTTTATTTTAGACTTTGGAACCTTCTTTATTAGAAGTACAATAAGTAAGATAATGTTTGCATTGTTGAGTTGCTGTGTCAGTAATCTGTAACTTAAATCCATTATTTCATATTCGTTGTCGGAAGCAAGTTTAGCAAATACATGAATGGATATACAATCTCAAACAGGAAGCATTGTGTTGATATGCTAAAGCCATAATCGTTCAGATCTATGTACCACAGTCGTAGATTCCTGCGTAATGGTTCCATGATTTTTGCATTTCAAGTACTCTTGGCTTGCTTTCATTGAATGCGTGTATACCATGATGAAATGTTTTGTACTTCTGTGTTTGGTATTGCTATAGCGTTAGGTGTATTTAATGTACTTCTTACGTTGTTTTATTTAGTTATATTTCAATGTGTGTGAATGTTTTCATTTTTATTGTGGTTTTGCGAGAGGGGGTAGGATTTATATTTGTTTACAAATATCTCTATGAAAGTTCAGATTTCATTCTTAATATATAGAAAACTATTTTAAAAATCAGTTTTTACTGAAAAGTTTATTGTAATGTGAAGTACATAGATATATTACGATAATTTATGTCGGTTGGTTACTGTCTCCAGGTTTTATATGATCTATGTTTGCAAATGGAAATTACCTTCAAGGTTATGGTGTATTTTATGAAAATCAATAATGAAACTAGCTTTAGCGATTGATTTTCTGAAATCGTTTGCTCGAGATAAAACTGAGAGGTTATCTGACATAAAATTAATGATTACATTCAAAGGATTGGTTAAACTTTTTGATTCGATCTTGAAGTTTCATTTGAATACTCGTTAGACATGTTATTTATAAAATCTTCAATTTTGTATTTCAATTTGAATTGTTTGTCTACTTTTATTTCGGTTTCCTTGTTTTAATGATTTAATATCTCCTCTCTTAAAATACAAATGATGTACTGTTATTTTTTTTAGAACACAATGTTGATGAGTTATAAGATGTTAAGAAACATCAAGATAGTTGGTCATTTAGCCAAAGCACAGTTTCTTGAAATATAACATTTTGTAATCAATAAGCGATTTTCCGATTCACAATTAGTTACTAACTAAAGTTACATTGTCAGACATCGTGTTTTACAATTAGTATTAACTTTTTTGTAAATAGAACTACTAGTACTGTATTGTTAATATGTAGTATCCAACTTTATTTGTTTGTCATTCATTAAGACACATAAAAGGGAGAAGTAACAAACATCTAAAAAAGATTTTCCCTGTTATGATGATGATTCGATACTAGTTTTCAACATTTATTCAATAAGCTCAATCTAAAGCAATGTAGAATTTTATGCTCAAACAAGTCTTTACATCTTACTGTTGAGTCTTTTATAGACGAAACGCGCGCCTGGAATTCATTATTATAAGACTGGTATCTTTAATGGTTTTTAACTGTTACAGCAAAGTTGCGGTAAGGATATAGTAAAGTCCTGTCTGTCAGTCTATACCTCTAAATATCTAAATATGTAACACATTTATGATCTAAAAGAATCAACCATAGTATAATTGTTTGCAATGAATATCATTTTCTCAGTCTATTTTTAGGATCAAAATGTCAATTTCAAAGTCACAGCATCTCTTATCATATACATTACCAGCAATAAAAGCCTCTACTGAATAATCAAGTCTTTGTCAAAATTAGAAAGGTCCATCGTTTAACGTCCAATATCAAGGGTGAAGTTTTACTGACAGTTTACTATAAATCAAGGCTTTTGACCAATACTTGTTTACTTTTTACACATTGTGACTTGGATGGACAGTTGTCTCATTGGCACTCAACCACATCTTCTTATTTCTTTTTAAAACTTTCCACGGCTGCAATCTTTGTTTTATAGCTGTTGCAAAGGCCTTTAATGAATACAAAAAGGTCACCTGACAATGTAATAAGGAAAGTGAATAAACAATGTCCATATTACTTCTTAATTTCATATAATATAAACATTAGAAAAACTTTTAGGAATTATGGATTCTGTATCATGCATGGTTGATATATTCCAGGATGAATTCTTCTATTTATTTAATATCAAGGTTGAAGTTTAAAAAATTAGGCGGATGATACCAAAGAAACAATCAAAACTTATAAGTCGAAGATAAATCACAGGAAATGACGAAAAACGCGAAAGGACAATCATCAAAGAAGCAGAAGATACGAAAGAGACAGTTAAACTCATGAGTTGAAAACGAACTGACAATGCCATGGCAACAAAACGAAAAACGACTAAAAACCTAGCGACAGTCTTCATAAAATTGCATATAAAACTAAAAACTGAACACGAACCATACAAAACCCCGGCGGTGACCTCAGTTGCTCTTAAAGAGAATCAGGGATCAAGATCATCTGTTATTATTATAGAAATTATACTAGAACACACCCGTGACATCGCAGGTCCGTGACTAATTAAAGTGCCTATGTCTAATTTTAGCAATTTTTAGTATTCGTATTGTCATCTGATAAAGTCATGCTGATTGTAATGTACACCGTTTTCTCTGGTTTTAAAATCTTTCTGTTTGAACCCGTCCTGGTTTCTTGCATGTTTTATATTTTCATTTTAATATTTTGAGGATGGCCGGCCTGGGAAACTGGGTAGCCAGGTTTTGTTATAAAATAGGCCGTTAGTTTTCTCAATTGAATTGTTTCATATTTTTCATGTCGGGGCCTTTTATAGCCGACAATTCGGTATGGGTTTTTCTCAGTGTTGAATGCCGTACGGTTGCCTAAAATTGCTAACATCCACTTCATTTGAACTTTGGTGTCCTCCTTAACACCATAACCCATGTTGATGCTCCTATCAAAGGAGGAAGACCCACATAACATACATACACACTACAACCGGAAACTACATGTGACATATACTATTGGTATCTGTATCGGATTCGACCCGGAACTTGTTAATTATTGGCAATATTAATTACGTGGAAAACAAATGGGCCTGGAGTGGTGTAATTTTTAATCAACACCATTGTACTATATTAGTTATATATAAAGTTGAATTCTTTGATTCATCGTTTTTACGTCATGACGGCTGACAAATTGGACCTCGTTATTTTAGTATTTTAGATGATATGGAATTAAAATGGGATGCTCTGATTTGCGTTGCCCTGTGATTTCATTTTATTATCTTATTATCTATATGTACGTTTATTTTATCAAAAAATAAATTATGTAAAACATTGTTATAAATTTGATAAATCCGATTTAAAGCTCCCTTTTAAAATTCCGAAAGATAAACTGCTATGACGTAATACGTTGCATTTGAAATTTTAATCATCAGGTCTGGACACTAGTTATCAAGTAGAAAATTATTATTTAATTAGTTAAATCATAGCTTTTGAATTATGTATTTGTAAATTCGCATTTACTTTAAAGTTTTGAAGCTTTTGATGAATTTTCTGAAAACTAATAACTTATCTAAACAACTGCACCCCTCTTATCTTATGTATAAGATAAAACCAAGCAGTTATCTATAAATTTGACCTGGGTTTTTTTTATATTAATTAACACTTTTGAAGTTGCATGTAAGTAGTCCATTAAACATTTAGATCATTTTATGTAGGCGGTCCTTTTTCGATGATTTGTTTTCTCGTGTTCACTTTGATTTTTGTTAGGTTTTGCTGTAAATTTCTGCACTCTGATAGTCCAGTAGTCAACACTTATGTGAATTATGATTGATAGGGTCATAATTAAAACTTCACTGTTTACAAAGCTTCGAATTTTTCGAGATACTTAAGATTGTCTACCCAGAGAATAGATTACCTTAGCTGTATTAGGCAAAACCTTTCAGAATTGTGGGTCCTCAATGCTCTTCAACTTCTTACTTTTTTGGCCTTTTTAATTTTTTTAATCGAGCGTCACTGATGAGTCATTTGTAGACGAAACGCGCGCTTGGCATACAAAATTGTAATCCTGGTATCTATGATGAGTTTATAGCAATATTGTGTTTTGTTCAAATAATGACAGATGGTCAACATGAAAAAAGTCTCAGTATGATATATTAATTAATGCATTCCTGTTAATTATTCATTTCGACTGAATGTGTTGTTAGAAAATTGGAAATATCAAAGAAAGCCCAAAAACTCTTGAAAATCATGAGGAGTTTATGGTTATTAACAAATGTAGGTTTATTAATATTCTGTACTTTAATGTTCTTTCACTGAATCTGCAGCTCTTAAGGTTTATTAGATTTGAATTCTGTACTTATCACTAAACAAATGTACGAAATCAGCGCACCTTGCGACAGAAATCAGTGACAACTTCTTTTGATAGATTTCGTTTTCATTATAACACTCACTACTTTTCTTACATGCGTAAACTACTAATTTTTAGTCCAATTACAAGTAAACATATTTTTTATAGTGTTGATATGTGTACCCCGTATTTTCATTTAATTTATTTGTTGTTAGGTTATAGTTAAACAAACATGGCGGCTAATGTAAACTACCACACCCAGATAAGTTCTACTTGTGATACAAAGTTGGCGTCATCGAAAAATTAATTATTGAAAATGGATGTAATGATTGATAACCTTGATTTTGAAATGCTTCAAAATATTGAATCAAAATATAAGATTAAATTTAAGTTTGTTATTACATTTTATTCTGTCTTTCAAATTTTTAGATTATATACAAAATTTTCAAAGCTTCTTTTATGTCTTATTTTTTTAACAGCTTTATCGTTTTTTGGTTGTTTTTTTTTTTTTTCGTCTTTTTTTTTTCGTCACTGGGTCTTTTGAATTATCTATAATTTTTATATTTTGTTATACGTTTTAGATTTTCACATATTTTGGTCTCGAGCATCACTAAATAATCAATACTTGCCGAATTGCAAATCTCGTGCTTTGATATATTAGTTTTAAATATATGATTTTTTTTTAATTAGTTGTTATTGGCTTTGAATTAGCTTTCAGTAACTGCGAGTACTCTCAGATCTGTACTGTGTGTCTTTTTTGTTGTTAGGGATGTATAAATACACTGGAACGTCCGCTCTGCGATGTTTTTCTGCTTTGTATCGATCTGATGAGTTAAGCCCTTTTCAACTGATTTTTATAGTTTGTTCTTATGTTGTGCTGTAACACCACTGTTTCATGTGAAGGGGAGGGTTGAGCGCTCACAAACATGTTTAAGCCCGCCACATTCTGTATGTGCCTGTCCCAAGTCAGGAGCCTGTAGTTCAGTGGTTGTCGTTGGTTCATGTCTGTCATATTTGTTTTTTCTAAATTTGTTTGTGATAACTTATGCCGTTAGTTTTCTCAATCGAATTGTTTTTTTGGGTTTTCTTATTCAATTTTCATATCGGGGCCTTTTAAAGTTGACTATACGGTATGAGTTTTCTCATTGTTGAAGGCTGTACGGTTGCCTATGATTGCGTAAATCCATTTCATTTGAACGGATAGTTGTCTCTTTTGCTATTATACCACATCTCCTTATTTTTATAATAGCTAAGTTACAAGTGTATAGTGCATTGACACTAGCAACTTAACTAATATATTTCTAATTGATAAATGTCTTGTCACTGGAAAATTTAGTTGCAAAGGTTATCGTCCTTACCAACACTGACAAACGGAACTCTTTAAAGTAATGCATGTTTTCCTATATACTAGGTTACGTTACTGCCTATTGATCTACAGGAACACATTCCGGTTTAATAGTAAACCGGATAGTCTGGTGGCAAAAATCATCTATCTTGTAAGCAGAGAAAAAGAACTTTTCGATATTTGGCTAGTTCTTTGCAGTTCTCCGCAAGGAAGCTTCTCAATGTTATACATTATTATAGTTCAAAAGACAACGTTCTTGTAAACAGTATTTTTTTTTTTTTTTTAACTAGAATAAACCTACATTATTAACATTTCTCTCTTTAATTATATAGCAAACGATGAGCAAGGCCGGTGATAGTTGATTCTCGTAAAATTCATTGATTTTTTTTTATTATTATCATTCAAATACTTTCATGACGTACCAACCTCTATTTAGTTTTATCCTTAGTGTATACTTCATCTGAACACGCCAACTCTCTTGTACATGGCTAGAACAGACAAGTCCAGGAAATATTGCAAAATAGATTCAAACAGTTTTCGTATATCAAACAAAATGAAACCAAACGAAACCTTTTTTATATTATATTGTTGTGTTCTTTAAATAACTTATTGTTGGTGTAATATTTAATCTTATTCGTAGGTAGTAGAGAAGGACATGTGTGGCTTGCAAAATTTCTATAGACCTTTATATATCGTGTGCCGTCTAAATTTTATGAGCTTTGGTAAAGTATTTGCTTCAATATCTTGCGCAATAAGATTGGTGTGTTAGTATGATTTTATTACAAATACACCCTCAATAGAGAATCGCAACAATATCACTAGTATGGTAAGACTGAGGTTGTCAGTTCGAACCCCGCATGCGGCAGGTGTGTCCGACTCCGATCTTGATTGACTAGTCTGTCGAAGGTTGGTGGTCGTGTCTGTATACTCGGACTCCCTCCATTAATATAACTGACCGTCACAATATAGCCAAGAGTGCTGAAAGAGACACCAATAATCAATCAATACATTGATCGTTAATTGATGGCAACGACTTTTCTCCTTTGCCTGACATTCAAGGAAAAAAGGGTATACTGCAAACTTGTTTGTTTTTCTTTACCTTTCAGTTTGAACCTTACTGTCTCTGTATTTGTTTCGGTTCATTTAGTAAATCTATTCGTACGGGAAAAAACTTATTCTTGATATGAAGAATTAAAAGAAGATCTGAAATTTTGCAGATAACCACAAACATTTTCTGTTTTCGTAGTTTGTCCCATTATGCACATGAAATTAATTTAAGATATATTTTTCTATATTACATCATCGTAAATAAAAATGCGTTGAATTTCATTTTTTCTTTTTATCTCAGTTAATCACAATTCTTTAGTCTTTTCAATGTACATGTATTAATCAAAATTAAAGTAATGGTTTTTCAACTATTTATTCATTAATTTCGTGAATTGTAATACATGTGTTTAATTTCTAATTTATCTATCTTATCTCGATGCCTTTAAAATCAATATCAATAATCCTCTACATTCTACGAACAAGTTGACAACATGGAATGAGTGAAAATATCATCATTTATATTAAAAATTTTAATAAATGTTTATCGGAAGAAGGCATTATCAAAACTGATAACCTTTATCAATGATAACTTGACACCTTAAACTTCCGTGTATACTGTTTCCACTATATGACGGAATTCGGTAATTCGTGCCTTTATTAATCTAGATTAAGTACATAATAGCAAACAAAATAAAAAGTTTCGTGTCTGCGTCCAGAGTTCTCCATCAAATCCAATATCATATTCAAAAATATTAGTGGTATTTTACCATCAGACAAGTGGAAATATGTCTATAAAAAAACAATCATAGATACCAGGATTATAAGTTTGTACACCAGACGCGCCTTTCGACTACAAAAGACTCATCAGTGACGCTCTATGAGACAGGAAACCAACGACACAAATAACCAAAAAGTCATTATATAGACATGTCTATTTGTATCATATAACGTTACGTACACACAACGTAGAAACGCAAATGTAAGATTTATGAAGGAATTAACACAAGACTTGTACTTTTAAGAAGGGAATGATCTCATTTGAACTCAAAGTATTCGTATATTCTAAATGTTTTATGCAGTATTATGAAAGGCCACTGTTTGCCCCTTGAATTCGAAAAGTTAACAGTATAAGATTAAGCTATGAGCCAAGGTTTTACCATAAAAGATATTTTGCTCCATGATGTATTTTATAAAGATGTCATGCATGTGTGTATAAAAATGTCTTTTTGGGTTTATACTTGATTAATATTTTTATTGACCAAAACCAGTGAGTAGATTTTGAGATCAAATATGTCAAGTGCGACATGTTGATGACATCACAATTTACCGTTTTGCACTAAAATGTCCAGATTGTAACAACCTGTTTATTTTGGAATTCCGATTTGTACTAGGGGAATTCTGGATCCAATTTGAATTCTTACTTATACTACAATACTACAATGTAGTATATGATCACGGTGGTTAAAACTTTAAAGCTTAACTTGGTTATTCCTTATTCGAATCGTCCTGAACATGCACGAAAAATTTGCCACTGGTCGTTAAGCAACCAACAATCAATCATAAACCTTATTCGAAAACAAAACAAAAAACAAAACAATTTAAAGATCAATTTAGACTAAAATTTCTGCACCTTTGAGTGTTTTGAGATTCAAATAGTTTCTATTTTATTATAATGAAGTGTTTTTTTTTCAAATTGTATACACGGTCAATATATATTGAAGAAGTTTGGGTGGACAATGTTTGTTCCTCTTATTGATATTAAGCTAATAACACCGTGAATGATAAGCCTGGTGATTTTATCAGCTCTGTTTTGAATATTAGCACATGTTTATCTCATTAAGAAGCCTATTACGTTACTTAGTATTTGAATACAAACATATTTCTACTTTTAAAACAAACACCCCACCTATCCCGACTCGTTTATCTAGTATTTGAATAAACTTTTCAGTTTTGATGGATGGGTGTCTAATCAGTACACATGCAAAGACTCAGAAATAAAGTACATTTATTACCATGCGTAAATTAGAACGGAAAACCCATTAGTTTGATATTCTGTCAGTGACTATCATATCACAATTAATACTAGTTCGAGTTTCTTTTCCAGATTAACCTTAAAATACATGTTGTAATCCTCTTTCTCATCTCGTTTCCTCGGTTTTACATTACAATATTCAAAGACTACACTAGGAATTTGAAAATGCATTTTTACTATTCAGTTTTATCATGCAAGCAACGAAAAATGCCTTCCAACTTTTCTATAGACTGTAAAATCTGTTAATTGTGTTGCTCCAATATTTCTCTTTGCTTTAAAAATATAAAACTCACGAATGGAGAACTTTTATTTACCAAGGTATTGCTTTCTGAAAAGACCGATATAGTTCATTGCTGGGTGGACTTCAAATCGGTATGAGGGCGCTGGTATAATTGCATTAATTCACAGAGCGTACTTTTACATCAAGTTTTCGATTAAGTCAGTTTTGACATTGTGTTTTTTTTAGATTTGTATTTTCGGGTGTGTTTTTGGAACTTTAAACATACTTAAAGCATTTGATTCCAATTTTTTTTTTCTGTTCCTATTTTCATTACATCTTAACTGTATATCTTGTTATCCCAGTACTTGAAATATTTAAGTCCCCAAAAAACTACTACATCAAAGCAAATTTCATCAGTAGTGTTCATTTGCTATACTGATCTTTTTCGTTATCATAGTGTTTCTGTTAAAAACAAAAGTATAAACTACAGGCGATATATACTCACTGAACCGTATATATATATCTATCATTTAATCGTTGTCTGGTTATAGTTTATAAAAGCACTTACATTTGTGTATAAAAAAATAAAATTGTTCTTTATCAATTTTAAAAGCATGAGGGTTGTAATTGTGAGGTTATTATTACCATATTATATTTGATATAATATTCTTGATTTTAGTAACACCATTTTTAGAGAAGTATACAATGCCGAGTTGACAATCAAAATATGGATAGATGTAATTCATGTAATAACAAACGTATAAATACATAATCGAAAATGATGCACCATAGTCATCAATAGAAATGTTCATTTTGATAGTAATTTTGTTTTAACTTTCACATGATGTTGTTCGATTTAGAAATATCTTAAACCTTTCTTTCGACGTAAACCCGAATATGAGACAACGTAGAATTTGAATACACATACACAAACACAAACTCATTGCAACATTTTGATTTTTTATTAAAAGAATAAATTCAGTCTCTGCTTTTACTCTGGTTTTACCTCCCAGAATTGTATGTTGATTTTTATTTTCACTAACTTTTCTGAGAGACATTTTTCTCAAATGGGCCTTCAACACTTAATGCTACTATAGTACCTTTGCCCGCGACGATGCATTTTGTTTATAAATCACAATGGAAAACACGCTACATAAACGTATTGTAAAGAGAAATGTCGTATTAATAATAAATAGTATAAACGTACAGCTAAATTTTCAAATTTCTTTAAAAATGTCTACAGTTAAGACAAAAAGTTTAACGATGTGAAAAGCAGCGTCTTCTATGTAAAATAAATTTGCAGATTTTGGCACTTCTATCACATTCACTGGTGCTAGAACAATAGACAATTTCTCCAAATTAGAAAATTTTTAAAAGTTTGGATGTTCTGACAAAATTTTTCTAAAAAAGATCAGTTCGCAGGTCATCTTACAATGGACACTCTATCAATACATGTTCCTCAGTTTCAACAATATTTATACAAGTTTCACACGTTCGTTGATGCAAGGATAGGTCTCTCACTAACAATAATGATATAGTCTTAGATTACTTTTTTTTTTAGATATAAGCCAATCAAAGCACATACTAATGAATTTATATAATGATATTCTCAAACTAATCAGCAAATTTTCCCAAAATTTCATTGCATGCCGCCTAAAACATAAAGAAAGTCCCACAGAAAAAGTGTATACAATAATGTTCCGAGTATAATAAAAAAAAAGGGGGGAGAGTACCCTGCCCGGATAATAATATTACTGATATGTAAAGGAAAGTTTTAACCACGGATTTGAACTTGACAATTTTATCTGAAATTCACACCAGGTGACCAAATACATGTTGAAATTTGTGAACTTCACGCGGATATCTTTAGAAAACATGCTAATCGAAACAACAGGGGTCGCAGGCATCTGTTTTCAAGTATAATTCTAAATTTTAACGATTCCAATTATCTTATTCATTCGATAAATTAAAATTAAAATTCTGCAAATACATGTACAATATAAATGTAAGAAGATGTGGTATGAGTGCCAATGAGACAGCTCTCCGTAAAATTTACATTAACAGAAAATAATTAAAATAAGTTTCCTTTTAATACAAATTTTACATAAATGTTCAAATACAAAATTTTTTCACGATAGAAACTTTTGAAAGGACGGAGACAAATTAAAAATAATATTTATTTTGTTCAATGCGATTTATTTTCTAAAAGTTAAGTGGATAAAAGGAGAATGTGCATCAAACAAGCAATAGACTAGTATATATCACATGTACATGTATGTATCGAAAATTTTGCTTCTTAAACTGTTAAAATATCTAGTTCAATTTATTTCAATTTTAAGCTGGGAACAGTATATCTAACACCCGACGATGAAATCTGCATAATTAGGAAGTGTCAAGTCCCGTCAATATATATATATGTTCCTGTTTTAAGCGTTTGTCGTTTTGTAATCTTTAAATTAGCATTACTATATACAAATATTTTCGTATATAGTCCACACCGACACATATGCTGCCCTTGTCCTATTCTTTTAAGACTTTGGCAATTGGTTTATCTTGGAGAATATATTTTTACTCATTTGAAACTTTTGTGCATTGAAATTTACAATTTATAAAGTAAACTTGAAAAGAAAGAGGCTATTAAACCGTCACAAAGAAAAAAATCATAAACTACAGAGAATAACAGAAGTCATCACATTGGCATGTGTTAATTATTTATCCATGAATATTTACCTGGTATGACTTAGATTATTTCTGGTCAACTTCAGAAAATGATCGCAACTCGATTTTTGAATAAAAAAGGCCCTGATTCAAAAAAATTGTAAAATATGAAATTTATATCGTTGGATAGATTTAAAACCAGAGAATAAATATACATGCGAATGAAGCTGTTTCTAATAAAGATTTTATGTCAATTCATAAAAGAAAACCCATGTGCACACATTTTTGGTTTCGTATTGTATGAAGTAATAGGTCGTGCACCCGGTGTTTTTTAATTGAAAAAGGCCCTAACTTCTGCAATCCTTATCAAAATACAAATTAGATCTGTAGAAAGCTTAAAAATTGAACTTTCAAAATTGATGCCAATGAAAAAGAAATTTAGTGATATTTACTGACAGCTAATCAAAATTTAAGATTTCCTTTAACAATCTATATTAAATTTATCGATATCGATTGTGGTCAAATTTGACGCATGCACAAAGCGGGTGCTCATAATAGTTGCGTATGGCTGCAGGTGCTCGTTTAAATTTATAGTTCAAGTCTTGGACGTGGACTTCTATATAATAGTGTTTTGAGGTCGTTTTGTTTTTGTTTGTTTGGTTTTTTTTTTTTTTTTTTGGGAGGGTTGAATTGTGTTATATTCGTATTTCCTTTTTATTTTTACTAACAGCCATCGCCACAAATTACACTAAACTAAGTTACTGTCACACCTTGTCTTTTGTATTATTTATTTGTTATGCTTACTATTCCAAAGCACCTGGTTTCACTGAAAGTTTAGATTGAAGAAAATATTGTAAAAAGTTTTGGTTTAATTAGGTGTTCACCACTGTGTCTAACTTTACTTGTAAATATTAACCTTGTAAATTAAATAAACAAATGTCACAAAATCCAGTGATTAAGTTGTTTTGGTGTCCATTATTTGAAGAATCTTAATAATTTCCTTTATCAGGAATAAAGGTGTGAGATACTAATAAACTATTAATTATTCATCACAGGAGTAACCGCCTCTTTTTATCTCAAGTATAAATGTACAAAGCACCTGTCTTTTTAAGACAGACTATTTGTATACTTTGGAGTGAAAGGAATACTTTTTTGCAATTAGCTGGTACGTATTGCTTACCAGTTAAGTAGAAATCATAAAACCTTTATATTTCTATCGATTTGTTGGCTTGTTTTTTTTCTTCTATCATTTAAATCAAATGACTTAAAATATGTTTTACATGTTATCAAGAAGAGATAGTTTAGACACCTATAAATCCGAATGTTTCATCAACAAAAATCGAAACCTTCCATTTATTATGTGATATACCAGTGTCAGAATAGAAATTAAAATGAACATGGCTTTATTTGGACTTGTTTGTTTGCTTTTGGCCTTGAATGTTTGTCCCTAATATTTTATTAACTATGTATTTACTTTCAGGTATCACAGATCGAATTTATTCGTTCATAGTGTGTTAATTTACGTTTTGATTGAGTTAAGCCTTCCAATTGATGTTTTATCGTGTGTTTTCTATGTTGTGATGTTATACTATTGTTTCAGAAAAAGGGAGAAGGTTTGGTACCATTAAAACGTTAAATCCGCTTCAAATGTTTGCACCTGTCCTAAGTCAGGAATCTGATGTACAGTAGTTGTCGTTTGTTTATGTAATTTATACGTGTTTCTCGTTTCTCGTTTTTATATAGACTAGACCGTTGGTTTTACCGTTTGAATGGTTTTACACTAGTACTTTTGGGGCCCTTTATAGCTTGTTGTTCGGTGTGAGCCAAGGCTCCGTGTTGAAGGCCGTACATTGACCTATAATGGTTTACTTTTATAAATTGTTATTTGGATGGAGAGTTGTCTCATTGGCACTCACACCACATCTTCCTATATCTATATATAGAGACAGGGATATAAAGTATTTTTATTCAAAACTCTCACCCTCTCATACTATTGTGGAAAATAATTTGTCTAATACATAAATCCTGCCAAACACTAACATATATTACTGATCAAAGATAAAAATTACATGAATCGAAAAGAAAAGGAAGCGTTTAATTTTGTTATGTAAGAAATCATCATGCAAGAGGATGAAGTAAATTCTAAGCAACAGGAATGAATAAAAAAATCATTATGTTGCGAACGACA
Organism: Mytilus coruscus; assembly: GCA_017311375.1. NCBI lineage: Eukaryota > Metazoa > Mollusca > Bivalvia > Mytilida > Mytilidae > Mytilus > Mytilus coruscus. Next base: position 46,888,192 of record CM029598.1, read on the forward strand.
TGCGTGAACAAAAAAATTGTTCAATGCAAGCAAAGCTTTATTCAGTTGGTGAATTTCCTATTTGAAAAAAAAACATTGATTGTTCATTTTCAATATTTACAGTTCGTTTCATACAATTGGTGATCTTTTATTAGCAGAAAGACCAATCGTTTAAAAATTGATATCTAATGTACATTTACGACATAAAATGTTTCAGTAGGATAGATACCCGCGGAATCGAAATATAACGGAATTTTGGGACCGAGTGCCATTTCATAAAAATGCGAGTTTGGTACCTGACATATTATTCTGGATCTTCACAGGGTACATAAGTTCATCTTCCCTGTCAGTGTTTTATATATCCTGAGCCGTCAAAGAAAGGGTAGAAACATTTGCTTGAAGCACACAGCGTGCATACATTTAGACATTTAACTTAATGTTTAAAACATAATAACTATAAATACTGATTTGGAGTCTTATTGAACAATTTCGAAACTCTAAGGTTTCTGCCAATCGTTTGCTTCAGCCAAAACGGACAATGTTATGGAATTTGTTGTTTGTTAGTGCTTTGCAACTTTGTCATAGATTTGACCTTCCGACTGTTTTTTTTTTTTTTCGAGAGCCTACTGAAACAAGTTCGATGCGAACTTAATTTAAAGTCCTCATTATCTTAGGTGACTTTTTGTATCTAACTAACGCGATATGATTGATTGCTGTAGTTTGCTAAATGTCTAGTGGAAAATAGTTCATACATTTTCAAAAAATAGTTGGGTTCTACAATGTGGGTCAAAATAACTGAAGGTTGGGATTACCAACGATTTCCACAGGAAAATAAGTTATCTTGAATAAGGACAGAAATGCATTAACGTGCCGAGAGCGTGACACGTTACCTAAACGAGGCATCGGATTTAAAACGCCCCAATTCCGGCAGAATGTGTTTGCGTACTTTTACACCATGCACAACCAATAGGACGTTCTCTTTAGCATGGGCTATACTGTCGAATGGGAGGAGTCTAAGGCATATTTCTATAACGTTATCAAAAACTTCACAACGCACTGTTATGATTTTATCTTGCATTACGTAACTGGATTTTCTAAAAACGATATCCGGGTATCTACAATTTTCGAAAAACAAGAAAAGAAAACCCTACCATTAAGACCAAAGTATTTTCTCAATTTATTAAACTGATGATAAATATACAATAGATCAAAACGTCCAAATATCATGCTTTTGTCTAGCCTGCGACATTTTGTCAAACCTTCATTATCTGTATATTCAAACCTGACATTATTTTATTAATACAAAAACAGTATCCAGAATGTTTTTAATGACAAATGCATTAAGTTTTTTTTTCTTTTAACATAAAGATATATTCTGGCTTAAAGTTTTCAGATATCGATAACTTCGTCAAGTCTTCACTGAAGTTTACGAAACTTGGACAGTATGATAAAATAAACAGCATTTAAAACAAACTTTTAAAACAATTTAGGTTCATTTTTGTATATGACTGATACAAGATTTAATGTATCCAATCACCCTTTACTACTGCAAGTTTATATTTTACAAACGGTTTAAAAAATAGGTGAAAGATTCCTGTTATCAGATTGAGAATATTCCTGGAATATATAGATTTTAAGAATGAAGGTAAATTTATTGGTAAATATCAGAGTATATGAACTGCTAACGAATTTATAGTTCCTTGATTTCGGGTCATGAAAATATTAGTTCGTGAAGAATTACACTAATTGACCCAACAAATACACCGAAATGCTTGACTTTTGATCAATAGCATATTTTTTAGTTTGGTAGATTGATATTTCAGCAGGCAGTCGGTATTCAAAGGGAATTAATTGTGCAACACCACTGAACGATTTGGTTTTGTTTTGTTTTGTTTTGTTTTTTTTTATACTAATATGAAGCAGAATTCATACATAACCTTCTCAAAGACAAAAAGAAAAATCATCTCTCAAAGTTCTTTAATTTCACTTTCAAATTTTATTTACTATGTCCTGTCGCTCTTGAATCTACATTCTAATGAGTGCTTACATCTTATATATTCCAGCGAACTTTATATTATGGATACAATCGAAAGTAGAATGTCTGCTTCATATTCTGAGCATTGCCTATATATACTCCAACAGATGGACGACTTCAAACTATAATCTATAACAACAGTATCCTTTGGGATTTGGGGCTGGGAGATGAGCTCGGTGGCCGAGTGGTATAAGTAGTCCAACTACTGTATCACAAGCCAGTCAGCACTGAGGTTGTGGGTTCGAAACCCGCACGGGGCAGGTGCACTCGACTCCGATCTTAACAGACTAGGATTGTCATTTTTCGTACGGAAGGTCGGTGGTTTTCTCCGGGTACTTCGGCTTCCTCCACAAATATAAACTGACCACCGCAAAATAGCATAATAGTGTTGAAAGTGGCGTGAAACAATCAATCAATCAATCAATATGTAAATCAATCAATGTTATGTATCAATCATAATATCTCATATATACGATGTTAGAGAACGGAAGTTCAAGGAAGAACTAATATTAATTGATTGTTGTTTGCTTTACGTCCAGTGGCAAATATTTCATGCATGTTTCGGATAAAACTATTAATAATAAATACAATAGATAAATCCAGTAATAGGGGACGACCTGAATTAAGGGCGGTATTTTGGAAGTAGTAATATTTACTTAAGTCCATTCTAACAGAAATTGCTATTTTTTGTTTTTTGTTTTTGTTTTGTTTTTTTTTTTTTTTTTTGTTTTTGGTTTTTTTGTATTGAGGTTAACAACCTTAATAACCCTGTACTCAATAAAGAGTCAGAAATTGATTGAACAATTTTAATATGGATATTTTGACTTTTTTGTAAAGTTTTTCTGTTTTAAGTTCAAATTCGGTGTAAACATGGTAAATGGAAACCAATATGCTTAAATGAAATAATTTTGTTTTTAATTTTTATTGTAAATGAAATCATTTCACGTTTGACTGTTTCGGAGAGTATATTGCAGACTGGACATTTCTTCAAATTCTAAATTATCTTCATCCCAAGAGTGACTGTAATATAAAAATGTGTTAACTTTTGTTCTTTTGTTTCGATAAAGTAAACCCCTTGCCCAAGTGGGACGCGCGGCGTTTGTTTTCGCGGGATGTATAAATACGCAGCCACGTTCGGTCTGAATAAGGACGTTAAATCCAATGCCACGCTCTCTGCACGTTAAGAAACCTTGCAACAACTCTTTAATAGGTCCGTAGCTGGTACCCCACACTTGTTAATGATATATTTGTTCCTCCCACAGAATTTCCTCTGAAACATTATCATAAGCAATGGTATAATATCTGTTCCGTTTGGAACACATAGCAGATACGCTTTATTCCGTCAGGAACAAATAACGTAATATTATTTTATGGGGAAATAATATTCTAGAATATTGATTCCATTTGGAACACATATTATATCAAACGGAACTTCTATATCATGACAGTCTGTTGCCAGGACAAATTTCTATCCTTATCCAATAATGAATATACCGGACTAATGAGGTGTTGGAATAGCGGGGCGACCCCTATATGTACACATTTTGTTAAAAAACACATGCCAAACAAATAGCACCTTACTAAGGTTTTACTATCCTCAGTATAGGTGTGGTTTTCAGGTAAAGAAGACTTAGACTTGAAAATCAGATAATAAAGTTATTTTAACAATCAAAATTATAAAAAGTAGAGGTTATTTAGTCACGTATGGTTCAGACTGGTCGAGTATTGTTCAGACCTTTGGTCGAGTATGGTTCAGACTGAAAACAATAGGTCGAGAGCTGGTCAAGTATTGGTCGAGTATAGGTCGAGAACTGGGTAAAGACTGTTTCAGACTGGTCGAGTAATAGTTGAGACTATTTTCAATAGCAAAGATAAGGATCAAATTAAAATCAGTACAGTCGAGTATGGTTAAGACTGGGTTGAGTAATATTCATTAAAAATTCAGACCAATTCAGACTGGTCGAGTAAAAATCAGTACAGTCGAGGACAGATATAGACCGTTTCAGACTTTTACTGGTTTGTAGTGATAAAATAAATCCGAAAAATGCAGTTCTCAAGGTTTATGAACAGTAAGTTATGCTTCAACAATATGACATTGTAACGACTTATCAAATTGTTTTTCAGGTATTAACACACACAGTTTGTCTTAAGAATGGCAGTATCAGCAGTGTTTATTCTATCAATGGTAAGTTTTCAATAAACGAACAAAAGGCCTACTGCAACAATGAGCATATGAAACCAAGTACAAAACAGTCGTGCACATTTTACTTAATAGAGTATGGTTGCAAGAAACGTCTTTTAAGCAGGTGTATTATTTCCAGATTCAAGTTCATAATCACGTTAAACCAAGATTTGTTCTTATAAGATTTCTTCTTAAAAATAAGTGCACGTATACAGCATTGGGCGATAATATTTTCTTTAAATAAAATTTAGAAGAATTTCATCCAAAAAGATACGACGTTAAGACAAAAGAGGGCGAAAGATACCAGAGGGACATTCAAACTCATAGATCGAAAATAAACTGACAACGCCATGGCTAAAAAGAAAACGACAAACAGAAAATAATAGTACACAAGACACAACATAGAAAACTAAAGATTAGCAACACGAACCCACCAAAAACTGGGGTGATCTCAGGTGCTCCGGAAGGGTAAGCAGATCCTGCTTCATATGTGGCACCCGTTGTGTTGCTCATGTTATTACAAACCCGGTAAATAGTCTAATTCGGTAGGTCACATTCGTGAAAGGGGAACGGGATTGTAGTTACGACATAAGGAACATATCCGATATCATCTTTGAAACGGATATTACATAACGGACAACCAACCCGTGATGGCGTCCGTAAAATTTACGAAGGATGATTTTATGTCTGGAAAATAATTATTACGTGCTTCAATATTCAGATGCAAAATTGTCATACATTTTTTTTTTTATTTCAGCTTTATTTGTTAACAATAGTTGAAACAGCAACAAACGTTTCAACAACAACTGTAACTTCTACTTCACCGCCTCCTCCTTTGGAGTTTAGTGAGTATTTAGGTTCATTACACATGTCATACCTACTATTTTACCTTTTAATGAAAACGGTTTTGACAGATGCATCTTTACGCACATGAAATATATTTTTAATGTAAACATGTAAAAATAATTATTGGTGGAAAGAACGATGCATGTCAACGATATAATGACAATGATTAAAAGGCGATGTTTGGTTTACGTATGTCAATGTCAAAAGGAACTTTGCAACGAAGAAGCTTTTAAACCAACGAGAGTTTAACATAGACTTAAATAATAGACAGTTAACTTATCTAGTTATACAAGAATTTTGTCAAGCTAAAACTAAAGTAGAGTTCAAAACGTTTGACAGAGACATTCAATGATCTGCATTCATTCAGCTCCAAATTCCCAAAAGTAACAAAAACACTTTAAGGAAGGATATCAGACATTCACTAAAAAGATTTCTGAGTTAGGACATGCACACAAAAATTGCGGTGCAATTACTAGCAGTTTTTTTTTATATAATAACTATCTCCTTTTTAAATCTCGATCAGTGGCGCAACAATAGGTATAAATAAAGGAACAAACAATAAGAATCCGAGCTTTGCATCAAAATTCCTTAACTCTTATACTATGACAGATCTCAAATCACACGTACAAATACAGTATCTAAGCTTTACCGTATCAAAGCAAACTACTCACCTGAACCATGTCGCCCTACATTTTAATATCAATACCTATACTTAAGTGTTGACTTTATACAACAACGTCATAAACAGTACACGAATTTGTACAATTTCGAAAATAATTCTAAACAGAACTTCAATGCATAAATCCAATGATTGAACAACAACCGTCTAATTAAATTATTGATTGATTGATTGATTGGTGTTTAACGCAACTTTAATCGGTATTGATTATTTCGCGGCAGTCATTTTTATTGGTGCAAAAGCCGGAGTGCCAGGAGAGAACCACCGATGTTCGGCAGGAAATTTGATTTGTTTGTTTTCTGTACACCACATCCCCTTTCTTTATTTCTTGTTATTTTATAATTTCTAAAATATATCAAGTATTTAAATTTCTATTTTGACAGGGATTTTCTTTCGTATTGTTTTCTGTAAAACGCCTTTTTATCAGCGTATGTTTCAATTGAGTTACTGCTTACCCTTCCGGGGCATCTAAGATAACTCCTGATTTTGGATGGGTTCGTGTTGATCAGCCCTTAGTTTTTAATGTTGTGGTGCGTGAAATGTCGTTTTCGTTTTATGAAATGGTATTGTCGGTTTGTATTCGACTTATCAGTTTGAATATTCACTTGGTATCCTTAGACTCTCTTTCAGAAAACTCTGTCGATCGTTTTTATCAGGGTGTTGTCAGTTTTCCTCGACTGAAGAGTTTCGATCAACATTTATATTTTCATAAATTCCCATGTTAACTATTATATTACTTTAATAACTTAAACTAATTCAGATAAATAAGAAAACACGCAGATGTATTGAGTGAGAAAGTAGTGTACTATCACAAGGTCACAGTAATAAATAACTACCTAGGAAGTGGTTTACTATCACAAGGTCACAGTAGGTTTATGCAGAACTCTATGTGAAGAGGCAAAATAATAAAGTTTTATATCCAAAGAATATTGATGTATTTCAAAGATTAAACACGAACATTAGCTACAAGCGAATACACTGACACACGTATATTGTATTTTAGATTGTTCAAGTGGACATATTCAAAATATTTTTGGTAAGGGTATAGAAATGAAATCAGTTGTAATTGATTTTGGAAATGGAACAATGTGTCATATTTCTGAGGAACGTGCAAGTGGGAAGTAAGTATAATTAGAAGTTATCTTTCTATTGTCAAGTCTCCGAAATCTATATTTTGTAGATGCAATAAAGTATCAATTACAAACAAAATTCCTTCTTAGCGTAAGATTAGGTTGCTAAAAATAAAGTTGTTGTCGGTTATTATTAATTTGATATTGAATATGCAGCGGTATATGTAGCTGCAGAACCGTAGCTCATAGGTCTTTTGATATTTTTTACTATTTGCGGACCATAGAGCTACTCATTTTCCTATTTCAAAACGTTCGGAATTGCGACCCAGGTTCAGGTCGCACTAATTATTCTCAAATATTTATTGTTTATCGCCCATGCATAGCTTGTCAGTGTACATAGTTCGTTTCGTTAGATATTTTCTAGGATATGCCGTACCTATTTATGTTTGAATATTCATTTCCTTGACACTATTATCTATATAATTATTCCCATTGTATACATTCTCCGCCTATTTTGTTCAGCCATATTAAATCTCGTCGTGACGTCACGAATTGGTCTACGCTTACGTCTGTATAATAAACTGCGAATCTCTTACTGTTACACGCTATGAATTTTCACTGATTTATATTTTCTTGACGAAATGGCTTCCTTTCAAACTTTTGAATTATTTTGATAAACTGATCTTACATTTGTTTCTTTCAGAACATGTATAAAAAATGCATGTGATATATGCTGAAAAGAGACGAACGCAAATGTTGTGGCCGGCTATCCACATTATTATGAATTGGAATGCAAATCTGGTGGATACGTTGCAAGAGCTAAAGCTGTTGCCTTTTCAATAGGGTAAATCTTTAAATTTAAACATCCTTTGGTTTTGTTTATAGTTAAAGCAGTCTAATACAAAGTTATTAAGATTTATTGACAATGTCGTATTTGATCCACCTGAGATCATTCCCAGTTATTGGGTGGGTTCGTGTTGCTTAGTCTATATTTTTCTATGTTGTGTTTTGTGTACTATTGTTCGTCTGTTTGTTTTGTTTTTTCTTTTTAGCCATGGCGTTGTCAGTTTATTTTCGATTTATGAGTTTGAATGTCCTTCTGGTATCTTTCGCCCTCTTTTAAAGAACACGACAATGTACGCGCAATACTCAGATAAAGTATATGGATGGATGGTTCACTAAGTAGTTATTTTGGTAGACTGGTTCCAAATGTTCAGTATGCTACACATATACAAATTTATCTTACCTCCTATGCATTTCTAGGAATATGATTGGTTAAAACCAACCGCGTGGAGACCGTGTATATTTTATATGGGGTTAGTAGGCGGGACTTATTTCAATACACGGTTAGAAGTGGTGTTACGTACCTTTATAAAAACAACAAGATGTTGAGGGAAAATATGAAAGGTTTCAACAGAAAAATTGATGATGAACGATTGAAATAAATTCACAAAACACATAGTAGCTAACAAGTTGTTATTGTTGGCATTTATTTTTGTATAGACCAATGGAAGTAGGTTCTTAATACTAAGTATTGAAGACTTTCTCACTTTGATAGGTCATGCACTAATCTAAATATCACATGTTAAGATAGTCGGTAAAATAAATTTGTTACACAGTGTGTTGGATGGAGAGTTATCTCATTGGCATTCATACCACATCTTCTTATATCTATATAGTGTGCTAAATATCACATGTTAAGATAGTCGGTAAGATAAATTCGTTACACAGTGTGCTAGTGACCCAAAACGATATATATATATTTATTTATATATATATATATATATATATATATATAGTTCCATATGGGATTCCTCGAATCCCATATGGTATTTGCTGACCCCATATATATCGTATTAGGTCACTAGCACACTATGTAACTAATTATACTCGTGACAGTGTATTGCTATCAGCTAATACCTGGAACGTAGTCCCGGAACCAGGATATTCGTTCGATATATTTGAGATTTTTGGTTATTCATTCCTATGTTTCCTATATTTTGATCTTTACTTGCATCAGATTTTAACACTAACCTTTCATCAGAAACCTTGAAAATGCTGGCTAGCAAATCAACTCAAATCTATAATATTAAAATCATTTAAAAAGTGCAAGCATTTTCAAAATGTTAGGCAATAAAATTTACATTTAAATGTTTCACTGAATTATACTCCTTGACCACATCATCAACGTTAGTTATATAACCACTGAAAACGAAAAAAAAACTAATAATGAATATTTTCGTGTCAAAAAGTTTCCAGTTGAGCAACCTCAAAATGAGCAAGCTATTGAAATCGTCTTGCATTTATATCAGTGAATGCACTCCTGATTAAAAATGAACGGCATAACGACACGATCTTATGCATTGGTCATAGTAAATTTGGCAAAATTTAAACAGTAAAATTGTATTCCAACACACAAACACAAGAAATATTTAACTTAACTTTATATTTTTCTTTCCAAATACATCATAGCGAATTGATAGCATTTCCATCAATACAAGGCGTAATGATGTAACAACAACATTATTATAACATTTGTCAATAAGTCTATTGAGCTCAAACAAGTGTATGAGGACAAGTCCTAAAATAGTTTGCTTTATAAGTAACATAACTATAAAATGCTGTGAAATATTTAAAATATTCAGAAGAATACCCTAGTTACATTATATGTGCATAAACCAAAGTGAAAATGCACGAATATTACACTGACTATAAGCAACAAAATCAGCTGTTAAAAGTGGTTGTCTATTCGTCATTAATACAAATATATAACCGAGTTATTGGTTCCAAGAACAAACTTTTATTTTACAAAGGAGTTGGTTCACTAACTAATAGTTTTGGCCCTAAAATCTGAAAAAAATTGCACTGTGATAATGTAGTGACCATTTGATTAAAACATATCAAAATATCCAATTGTTTCAATTAAAACATATGTTAACCAATTGTGTGAGTGATGTAAGTTGTGACGTCGTAATGAAGGGGTTTCTTCAAAACCCTGATTTTTTTTTTTTTGTAGAATTCTGCAATATTTATGTCAGTTTTCTGAAAAAATTAACAATGGCGCCACCTTTTGCCCACAAATATTCTTGCTGAAATATTCTTTGAATACCATATTTTTACTTTTCAACAGAAATTCAATGGGCGAAGGGGTGACGCGGCCACATACCCAAATCATGAAAAAGGTAGAAAAAGTTGGCAAATTTCTAGAAAATAGATGAAAATGAAATCTCTTCATATTTCATGCTAATATATTTATAATTATGAAGCAGATATACTATTTCTGTATTGAACTTTCATATCATATGTTTTCGTACGTCATATGAATGTGTACTATGCACGTTTTTCAATGGAAATTGTAAAGGCCACAATGCATTCTTAACAGCACGAAATCCCATGAGACGAGAATATAATACATTTAGCAATACATACCCATTAAATTTACTTTAATCAATAATTAAAGTTAAAAAATTTACATGGCCGTTTTTGGGGTTCCTGGCTCTACTCCTTTAATTGAATAAATTTTTCTATAATGCTGATTCTCAAATCCAGATTAAGTAACAAGAATCTATTAAAACATCTGGTTTACTTTCTACATTCAAATAATCACATACAATCATTGATGAATAAACGCAGAGTGGATATGATGGTGGTCAATTTTGTATTTATTTGTTTATGTTGTAATGAGAACCACATGGAAGAATAAGCTACAACTACATAGTACTATCCTCACTTAACGTTATTCATATAATATATTTTTATAATCATATATTATACAGCTAGATTCGCGTCTGTTGAAATAGAAACACATGAACCTGTTGTTCAGTGGTTGTCGTTTGTTGATGTGGTTCATAAGTGTTTCTCGTGTCTCGTTTTTTATGTAGATTAGACCGTTGGTTTTCCTGTTTGAATTGTTTTACACCAGTCATTTGTGGGGCCTTTTATAGCGTGATGTTCGGTGTGAGCCAAGGTCTCGTGTTGAAGGCCGTACTTTGACCTATAATAGTTTACTTTTACAAATTGTGGCTTGTATGTAGAGTTGTCTCATTGTCACTCATACCACATCTTATATATACGTAGTATAAAAAGAGGGTGGACCAAGGGACATTCAAAATTCATAAGTGGAAGACAAAAGAGTATGCACAAAAGAAAAAGACAAAAGATAATCAGTAATCTACAAAAGAAAACAGAGGGAACTAATGACTGAGCAACAGGAACCTTATGGATAATTGCTGATATGTTTTCTTATACTTCAATAAAATACATTACGTTTTGTTTTGCGACGCCAAAACAATAAGTTCTAATAACAAACAAATATAAACTCACTAGGGTGCTAGGTTCTATTTTACAAAGGTTGTCTATAGTTGGTAGACTGGACACAGTATGTTGATTGTTTGATTTCAATCAGTTTTGGGCATGAATTGTGAATACATTTTCGCCAGTATTATTGCATATTTCGATTCTCGTTAACACCACCATTACGGATAAAGTCTTTCCAACCAATCAAATTACAGAATCATTAACAAAAACGTATGTTACCGTTTCTATTCACTGGTCACTTGGTTTTGAAATAGCCTAACGCATTTTAAAGCAAACACCAATCAATCAGTCATCGATTGGAATATGTTTTAAACGTTTCGCTAGAGACCACATTTTTAGGAAGCCAAATATAAATAGCTCTTTCATGTACAAAATAACCTGTAACAATATAACATAGAATACAAATCAACCTTTTACGATTAAAAAGTACTGTTGGTTATATATCAGTTGGCTATTGTCACTTTATACAGCAACACTATTTATGGCAATGACATTAATTTTATGATTTTTTCAAGGTTAACAACGCCATCTTATATCCATAAAGAGTTAACACCTTCGAACAGACCAGGAATCGAAATTAAAATTTTCAAAGATGGCAAAGAATTATCAACTGCAGTAGAAATTGGAGAATTATTATCCTTAAAATAAACGGACCTTGTATGTATTTGAATTGCGTTTTACTATTTTGTTTTATTTATTTATTTATTTCATTTTTGGGGTGAATATAAGCCACTGTTGCAACAATTGTTTACTAAATAGATAGAATTTAATAAGAATCCCATTGTGATTAATTCCGATAATGTCACTTGTGAAATGAATTATTTATTTTCATGCTTTCGACTTTCCTCGCCTTTTAACGAACCCTCACTTCAGACTTCCAACTGGGATTTGTTCCGGGTGTATTTTAAACAACTTCTTGCTTCGTGGACAATGATAACAAAATCTTTATCCGTCTTCTCAAAGTGACGATCTGCCATTTTACAACTGTATGCAATACATATAATATTCATACGCCATAAAAGTACAGTGAAATCGACATTAAATACATAAAGTGAATTCAACTAACGACAGTAACACAGAAAAGAGTTTTATATAATTTATTATAATATTGTAAAATGAATCATGGTAATTTTTCCTTTCATCTTCGAGCGAGTTAACTTCTGCTATATATAGAGGAGTGTATTAACTGAATGATTTTTAGTTGTTGCACTCTCCAGTCCCATCATGTGTCGCTTGTTATAGGAAAAGCAAAGAATGGGAGGAGCTTAGAACAGTGTTTTAACTTCCATCTCAAAATTTGTTATTTCACTGTCTAGCTCCGCCTCCTTGGCCTTGTAAACTAGGAAATCAAGGACCATAAAATGTCCTACCAGATTTAGACAAAATACATCCTCAACAATATGTAAAAAATAATATAATCGGGAAAAAATGGGGTGGGGACGGGGGCTTACCATAACACTAACTTAACTTATAAACCTAACCCTAAATAAAAATGGTTCCTATACTTGAAACAAATGAATGTCCAATGACAGTTAAAAGGAATAGCGTGGTCTATATAACCGAAGATGCGATATTGAAAACTTGTTGGATACTTGTTTTTATCGTTTCAAAATAATATTCAAATACAATTGTCCCTGGATTTTAAGTCGCTTCATTTTCTCCACTTTTAAAAGTACAATGTATATCTCTGTGAATTGAGCATGCATAAAATATTTATCTCTTGACCTTACGCAATCAACAGCACATCTATTAATCGATCATTTTCATGGTGTTTCTACACGTTTTCTACGTTTCCTTCTTTTACCTTTTCTAAAACTACACGTCCTTTTGGTTTTGAAAGCAGGCAGCATGGTAAACATACAACAAGATTTTGCATCTATCTTCTCACGCATTGTCGCCGGGTGGAAGGGCGGGGTGATGGCACTTCAATAATACACAAATCGCTCTCTGATATTTAAACTCTTGAAGAAAGTATCTCGGCAACTATTCATTTACATGTACATCCATCATTAAATCAAATCATACCGAAAAATCCGATCCATGAGTTCTGAAAATAAGAGACGTTTTGCCATAGAAAGCGCCACTATTTGATTGACATATTTGATTCTGAAAAGTACAGTTAAGTTTAACCTTTGTCTTGTGTGATCGCCCATTAATGTTACAAATCATGTATACACCGCCTTACTCATTAACATATTTAATCCACTCAAAGCTACGCTTTCGTGAATTAAATACGTTAATTCGTAAAAGGCATACTATATATATATTACATGTTGTGACCGAACGCCACTTGAAATTACACTCGTGCTGTGCACTCGTTTAATCCACGCGTCGTTCGGTCACGCGTTGTCTCATTATTGCTACTATAGTTAATGAATATATCCGTTTTCATAAACCTATTTTTGTAAATGTGAATGATATGTTTTGTATCACCAGGAAAACACCGAATTTAAAAGTATCTTATATTTCAAGTACTTTTTCATAAATCAATTTGAAGAACATTTAAAGGGTTAATGCTTTGACAGACTTTCCAGTCTGTTTTCGTCGACACTGTTATATATAACTGTTTTCTTAATTTTTATTTTATGGGAAGATTTTAAGATTGAATCTGTAAAGATGTGCCTTTAATATTTCAAACAAATTTAAAGCGTTTATAACAAAGTTCTATTTTTTAACCTTTTCATTTGTGTTTTCACGTGCTTATGCAACAGTAAATTCTGTCCGGTAGTAAATTTGTCCGCCGGACTTTTTTCCTAGGTAATCAAGTTTCGTGACCATAATTTTACTAGGAATGTAAGTCCTGGATAAATTTTCCTAGGAAAATAAGTCCACAGCTAGTAAAATATGTCTGGCACTTATTTTCCAAGGAAATTTTATATATCCGTAATATCATTTCTTTATAGGAAAAGTCCCTTTAAAACTGTATTTCTTAAGACATTCTTTAAATTAATCAATATTAGAATTATAAGAAAGGAACATTTGTAATTATGTACATCATAAAAGTCTGTGATATTAAATTTTCCTAGGAAAAAAGTCCGTTTAATTATTAAAAAACACGCATATTTTTACAAATAGAAATATATTAATGCACAACTGTTTAACAATTTTAAAACATATAAGAATTAAAAATTCCATTGTTTACTTGTAAATTATTTCTTTCATTACAAAATTTCCTATAAAAATAAAGGACATGGACGTTTTTACCTAGGAATATCAATGACCTGAACCTAGGAAAATTAGTCTGGGCACATAGATTTAATTAAAAGATTACTGCACAACTGTTAAACAACATTAAAACATAATTAAAAATTCTATTGTTTACATGTAAATAATTTCTTTTATCACATATTTGTTTCGAAAACATTAAGCATCTGTATAATATGTGATAAATAGACCCTTGTGCTCATATGGTCTTGAGATGATATCAGGGCCGATATGAAAAGGGACATGTTATAAGCTATAATTATTACAAATATTCCTAGTAAAATAAAGGACATGGACGTTTTACCTAGGAATATTGATGACATGAACATAATGTCCTGGGAAAATTAGTCTAAGGACATAAATGACTGACATCGGACTTAATATACTAGTAATATTTATCCGCCCGGACACATGTTACCAGGACGAATTTATATCTTACACTTATTCAGTAAGCCGAGGGAATATACTATGCATTTAACTCCCAACTATTATAACTATTATAAAACCTTTATTGATTCAAGCAATGCCGAAGGGTACTAATATTAAGCATGGGACATTTAGATATCACATCGCTGACAGAAAGATGACACAACTAAAGTACACTGTAGTTTATTCAAAATTTCAAAATTTATATACATTTTGCTTTATTGTTTTCAATTTGTTCCTGACTTTATTTGTTATAGACATAAAACATATATTTTAACATGGAAAAGAATACTATACCAAACCTGTATCTATTAAATATAAAAAAACATTTAAATTAACGAATTCAAGATAGACTTCACTCTTAACAATCTGTTTTTTTTTTAATAAATTTTAAACTTAATAGCATAGAACGATGCAATTAATTTTGTATGCACCAGCACAATTTAAATGCCTAGATATTGCGTTTATTTTTTATCGCATTGCAAATATTTGTATTATTTACATACTGAATACATGTAGTGTGTTAAAATAACATTGCTAGGCAATTTATATATAATATTATATATATATGTTTTAATTACAGTGAACAGCAAAGTTTTCCCAATCAAATGTAATGCAACGGGCATGAATACTGAATACCTGTTGTGGGAAAAGTATGTTTTTACCCTTTTACTCGTATGCTTAAATTCAAGAAATATAGTCAACATATTTTGTTTTTAATTTGTTAACTTTAAGCACTTGCATTTTACATATTATCTGCCGTATAATGTTTCTATGCCTTTATATAATAAATGATTCATAATTTAATAATCGAATAAAATAAGCACACATAAGCTTAAAAGCACATAGATCAAACACACTTTATAATGTCACATAAGCACATAAATTAAGGCAAAAAGTTCAAGCAATTTTAAAATTTACAACATGAGCAGAGAGCATTATTAACACATGTCAGTATATTTATGACAAATGTTTGTGCTTGTACACTGATTTGTATTATTTACTTTTCAGCGCTACCTGCAAATCCAATGACAATGCTATCATGGGGACAGGTGGACACTGGACAATGAAACAATTTCGATAGCCATGTATGCCTTTCGTTTTGTTGATTCAAGCAGTGTTACGATTGAATGCTCCGCTTACATTTGTCCATCATCAGATTCAGCATGCATCAGTGCAGTAAACGTGTGTATACGTTAATGAAATTATAGCTTCAGTATTATACTACATCATTAGATTACATTCTACGTTAATAATATGTAAACGAATTGTTACACATTTTCATGTCGGGGCCTTCCATAGCCGACTCATTCTTGCAAGACGTACATTGTACGGTTACCTATAATTGCTAACATCCACTTCATTTGAATTTTGGTCCATAGTTGTCTTCTTTGCAATGATACCACTTTTTCTTATTTATATTGTATTCGGGTAGAAAACATTAAGAAGTTTATCCTTAAACCCGTATGTGCGCTACCCGACTACATGAAAACGATAATACCATACGTGCCGCTTGAAATCTTTCAAGCCCATTTAATCATCATTTAATTCGGAGGGCAAATAAATCTAAGATACGTAAATTGAAAGAAAAGATTATGACGCCTTTTCGATTTTAGAGCAATTTTTCTACTTTTTTTGTAACGATTAGCGTGATTATCCTATTGATTTTTACTTGAACCTTTTTAAAGGATTTCGGGGAGGTTGCTATCCCACTGATTGACGTACATTGTACAATGATAAAGTGTGATTATAAGCTAACTAGAAACAAGAGAATATATTTTGTGATGTGTTTAAAACAATTTACTAACTTCTATAATGCAAGATTTTTTCTAAAAAAACCCATTCCATAACCATTTGAAAATAAAATAAAGAATAGTGACAGGAATGTGTCAAAAGAGACAACAACCCGGCCAAAGAACGGAAAACAGCCCAATGCCACCAATGGGTCTTCAACACAGCGAGAAAATCCCGCACCCGGAGGCAGGATTCAACTGGAAACTTATAATTAACAAAATGTGTTCTAGTTCAGCGAAAATGTACGTTTTGTACACACGAAAATACACAGCCATGTAGTTTTATAGCATTTGTTCTATTATTCTATTTAACAGACCTGTCAACCTCAAGCATCAGGCAGACGGAGACGTAGCTCCAACATAGAATCCTACCCTGCAAATAAATTCAAAGAGGAGACTTCATCTGTATCATTTACTGTTGCTGATCGCTTTGATAGCGCAAATGGAAGTGAAGGTATAACACTTATTTATACCGTTCATTTTTGCGCGGATTTAATCAAGCGTCAAACTGATATTATTGCGAAAAGTTAATAAAACTAAAACGTTTCTGTACATAGCAAGAAATTTGAAGATTGTACTTTAAAAATGTTTTTAAATACGATTCTTTATTTAAAAGCGTGTTATTTTTCAAAGAGTATTAATTAAAGATTAATATAAATATGAGCTTTGACTAAATCTATTGTCGAGTTTCTAACGATGAATTATGTTTTGTTAAAAGGACGGATTTAATATCTTTACAATACATTATTGCAATACAATTTCGTTGCTCATATACAGACAATCGAAATAAACCCAGATATATTGCATGATGATGCATGCAAAAAATTGTGCAGAGCTATTTTTTATACAAACACTATAGGATCGAAAATTTCTTAAGCCAACTGAAGAAAGCCTTAGACGATTATATTATTCCGTTTTGGGTGTATGATCAATGAATATAAGATCTATTGAAATAACAAATGGCCTACTCGAAAACAGTTGTTGTTATTGTTCTTTCATGAGCATAATTGCGGATATATTCCTCCGATTTAGAATTTGGCTAACTCGAATAATTACAGCGCCCCTTACGGTCATTGTCCTCCGGAGGTTAATGTAGCGAACGAAGAGAGTGAAATATAACGACTGGATTATTCGGGTTAGAATTTAGCTCACATTTATCGCGTACAACCTGTCTGATCTTTATGGATGTGTATTTAAGAATTGGTCATTATTTAGGGCGATTTTACTGTTATTCCATCTAGAACTGTTTTTTCTGACATCAAGCGAAAGAAAAGACGTTCTAACTGCGAGTTCATCAAAACGGAAAATATGTAACCCTTTTAGGAGAATTAAGCCGTCAAAATGTTATATTTTTAATAATGTTTAAAGAAAATCTTTGTCAAATTTCATGATCGTTCATTATTTAAAGGTTAATGCGCTTTTCGTATAATAAAAAAAAGTATTAAGTTTGAAAAACATTTATTAGATGTTCCATGTTTTTCCCTCTTCAGTACTAATCACACCTTTGACAAAGCTGTAATATAAATATAATTATTTGTGTCGTTTTCAGGAGTATCTGGGAACATTCTTCTGGTCTTACAGCAGTGCTAATCACCATGTGTTGCCCTGGAAGATAGAGATAACATAAAAGACATGAGATTTTACCCCCAAAAATGCAATTCTCATCACTTGTGTTTTATATATGATGTATATATGTGCCATTACATTCAGCAATACATTTATATTCAAATGACTTGTTTGGTTTGTTCCATCAGAATAACTATTTGTCAGCTCTTCAGGGCTTTGTTTCAAACCCTTATTGGTGATTTAGTAAACATGCAGCCAAGGCTCCGTGTTGAAGGCCGTACATTGACCTATAATGGTTTACTTTTATAAATTGTTATTTGATGGAGAGTTGTCTCATTGGCACTCACACCACATCTTCCTATATCTATCTATAACAAAACAAATTTATTATGTTTATGAAAAAGAAGATGCAGTATAATCGCCAATAAGACAACTATTGTCAACGTATATTTGTTTGGCCCAGTAACAACAGTTCCCAGGAAACTTTGTTATAATCAATGCCATGATATATGTTCTGTTAAAACAAATACTCTATATCATTTAATCCGTTAGGAACAAATACTGTAATATTTTTGTTGCAGTAGAAATAATATTCCAGAGTGTTTGTTTTTTTTTTTAATCTATTTTGAACTTTAATTATGAAGGAACTTCTATTTCATGATACTATCCACCATAGTCCAAACGACGTATATTAAAGAAACTATAGGTCACCATAAGGTCTTCAATTTTGATGAAAACCCATACTTATAGTCAGCTTTATAAAAGAGCCCGAAAAGACAAAATGTAAAAGAATTCAAACGAGAAATCCAACGGCATGATTTATAACAAAATAATTGTCGAGAAATAAACATGACAGACTTAACCAATGGCAATCACTGGATTACATGTTCTTGACTGGGGACAGCTGCCAGTATTCAACAAGTACACATTAAAAAAAAACAAAAACAAACGGAATGCGATTGAAATGAGATAGTAACCCACACACATCACTTTGAAGGAAGGTTAACATGCTTACAATCGTACATTGTATACCAATACATATTCAGTGATAACATGGTAACTGGGATAATTTCTGAATACTCAAAAGGAAAGAATGTAAATAACTTATTTCACACTGTGTCATCAATATTTGAATATGATAATATAATAAGTAGATGCAGTATGGTTGCCAATGAAAGAACTATCCACCAGAGACAAAATGACATCAAAATCAATAACTATAGGTCACCGTACGGTCTTCCACAATGAGCAAAACCCATGCGTATAGTAAGAGGTAAGCGGCACCGAAGTGACAAATGTAAAAATTCAAAACAGAGAATAAGTAAAAACAATATAATTTCAAAAAATACGACAAGCAGCAACAAACGACAACCACTGAATAACAGGCTACTGACTTGGGACAGACACGTACAGAATGAGGCGGATTAAAACATGTATGCTAACGCCAAACCCTTCCCTAACCTGGAAAAGTGGTGTTACAGTACAACATAGGAACACCCTTTAAAAATCAGTTGAAAAGGTCGTAACTCATCATATCGATACAAAACAGAAAAACAAATAACTAGAACACAGACCGTACGTGGCAGCATACTTATACATTCCCTTTAACAAAGTCCAGAAATTTTACATGAAACAAAGTACAGATCCTCAACGAGTCGTTGCAAGAATTAATAACGTGCAGACAGCGTAGCACTCTCTCAACACGAGGCATCGGATTAAAACGTTACAATTCTGACCAGAAGTGGCAGAAAATTTAATCATCCTGAAAATACAAACAAACAATGCCATTTGACAACGATTGTTACCTACTGTCGAGAGAAGACCAATTCTATACCTGCTTTTACTTTGACAGGAAGATGATCATTTAGGTGATACCAAATTGTACAGGTATCCTCTGTTATCAATAGTTTTAACCGACATAAAACAGTACACATATAACAGCAGCTTCTTGTCAACAAAGAAATGAACAATTATTTGAATTTTGCACAATAGTTTCGAATTTGCATATCGAGTTTGAGGAATGCAAAATGCACTTCATTATAATTTTGAAACAATATACAGATTTTAAAACATTTTTTTGCGTGAACCCCTGACGCTTATATATTGGTGAGTTTTGAAGTGTCTATGAGCCATTCGATATCCTTGAAATCAAGATTATCGGAACGTCTCGAAAATTTTCGATCATTTATACAGGTAGTTATTTATATCTTTGATACGGTCCCTCTATGGATAGACTACCACGTGATATTGTATATTTCAGCAATCAAAGTTCATTTGTAGATTGGAAAGTAAAACAATAAAGACTAGGTTGCAGTCAAAAATCATTTATATGTTAGAACCTATTTGCCTTTTGACAAAACATATGTGTTTTTAATCATGTGAATTTTATTAAAGATCAAGTATAATGATAACGCAATTATATAATTCATGCTTTGAGATGGTCCCTGTACGCGTTGTGTGTGTAGTATTTGGTCACCTGGAGCCATAGAATAATATGTGGAGGATACCACCAGTAAAAAATCAAACTAAATTATCATTGTTTACAAATAACTCTTTAATAGCAGTGATTCAGCTGTACAATCATTTACATCAATTTTATACGAAAGCGCAAAAAAATCAGCAAAATTAGTCAACAAAATGCCCCATCGAAAAAAAAATAAAATCTAAAAGAAAGCCATGGTTTTCAGACTCTTGTAATGATTTGCGCAAAACGGTTAAAAGTTATGAAAAACTGGTTAACAAATTTCCATACAATAACACTTACAGAAAATCTTTCTACTCCTGCCGCTCGAAGTATAGAAGAGCTTGTAAAAAGGCAGAAAGATCATACAAAAATAAAATATGTTCCGAAATAAGTGCAAATGTTAATAAAGACCCGAAAACATTTTGGAATCTTTTACAAAAATTAAGTAGATCTTGTAATAATGAAAATTCTGAACAATTTGCACAAGATGAATTTATCAGTTATTTTAAGAAACTAAACAAAACTGACCAGAGTTTTAACCCATTTCAAGAAAAAATTCTCAAAAATTTTGAAACATTATTTGATGATTTTCAAAAAAAACAGGACAAATGACTTTCAGGAACACATTAAAACAAGTGAGATTGTAAAGGCAATTAAGTCCCTTAAAAATGGGAAAAGCACAGCTACTGATCTTATTTCAAATGAAATGTTGAAAAATGGAATATCAGTCTTAACAAAATCATTACAAAAGCTATTTAACTTTATTTTAAATAACGGAAGTTTTCAAAATGAATCATTTTAGTACTTCTACATAAAAGGGTAGTAAAAGCGACCCTGGTAATTATAGAGGTATATCCATTACTTCGAACCTAGGAAAATTGTTTAATAAAATAATATTGTCAGCAATTATAAATCTAGAAACAAAAAGATATTTGCTGCTTTCAGTGATCTTAGAAAAGCGTTCGATACAATTTGGAGAATAGGATTATTTCATAAACTACTTCAAAGTAATGTACCAAAACATATTTTTAATATAATATTTTCAATGTACTCTAATACAAAATGTAGAATTAAATTTTCTAATGGTCTTAGCCCATCATTTGAATCAAACTGTGGTGTTAAACAAGGAGATGCATTGAGTCCTCTTCTTTTTAATTTTTTTATAAATGACATATCTAAAGACTTGGAAAATATCAATGCAGATCCAGTTGTAGTTGGTGATGTTTCATTAAATGCTCTGTTGTATGCCGATGATATTGTATTATTATCAGATAGCAAAGAGGGTTTGCAAAATTGTCTCAATACATTAAGTAATTATTGTTCTTCTTGGAAATTACAAGTCAATACAGAGAAATCAAAAGTAATGGTTTTCAATTCAAAGGAAAGCCATTTTTAACGAATTTTATTATAATGACGAAACCTTAGAGACAGTTAGTAATTATTGTTACTTGGGTATTAATATTAGATATAATGGCAGTTTTAATGTCGCCATCACTTCGATTATGACAAAAGCTAGGAAAGCATATTTTGAAATAAAGAAAACAATTGGATTAGATAACCCTTGTAAACTTCTGAAAAACTTTTTGATTCTTTAGTAGCCCCTATTCTCCTTTATTGTAGCGAAATTTGGGGAATTATCTCGACGTTTAAAGACACTGATACCTATGAAAAGTTACATATAAAATTCATTAAAGAAATCTTGGGAGTTCACTGTAAGGCCTCGAATGATGCATGTCGTTCCGAACTTGCCAGGCTGCCATTAAAAAATAGGATAATGTTATCCAGCATTAAATTCTGGGACCATTTAATCACTTCAGAAGGAAGTTTAGTTCACCAAATATATAATGCTACGAAAACGATCAACCCCTGGGTTAACAGGTTTATCATTATTATTCAAAATTTAGGTTTATCATATTTGTCAAACGTTAAACCCACTATTAAACTTCTTTTGGTTTTATAAAACAAAGAATAATTGACCAGAGGGTACTCCAGTATCAGAGAGACTTTTGAATTCAAAATGTCCAAAATTACAGAAAAAAGTATAACCCCTTTGTGCGATAAATATAAAATAAAGCTTATACTTAATAATAAATCTTACACGGCACTAAAACTATCTTCCTCTTTCGTAACAAATTGTTTAAATGCGAGAAGTAATCTATTGCAATAGATTTTCATTATACATGTATTTTATATTCACATAATTGTTTGTATTTTACTACCATGTTTATCCATTCGGTCATTACCATTTATTGTAAATGCGTTTGTGCCAATAAAATATTGTCTATATTGTCTATTTTATACAGCGTGCTGTTATGCATTGTGACAATAAACCTAGGAATAGTTTATTGATATATAATGTCCCTGAATAAACTGATTATTTCTGAACGTTTATCATTTTATATTCATAGCATGGGAAAATGTCGGAAAGCATGAAGAAAATTAAGAAAACGATATTTCTGTTAAAATATTTATCTTAGGTCGGAAACACAGTGGTCGAAAACCAGAAAGATAATCAAACAAAAGGATTGTCCAGTCAAAATATCAAATTTAATTAATAGATACTCCCAGACCAAGAGAATATACATTATTAAGTTTAAAAACTTATTCTTAATTGAATATAATTAAAATTGTCATATATACGTGCATTATGTCTCACAGGTTTGAACAGTCATTACATTATAAAAATCATATGCAACGTATGAACACAAATGAGCAGGGATGCGTACCTAAAGTTGCTAAATATCTAAAATTTAATCGGTTGTGAATGAAAATACTTGCATGGTTTCAATTCACAAGGATTTTAAATCCTTGCATCTCACAAAAACGTAATTAATATTTTACAATAATCATAACAAAATTCAATTACTGTCATAATGTTAATTATTAGGTCTTTCTACCTTTCCGTGGAAAGACCTATTGCTTTTGTTCTGATTATTATTATTTCCAAAGATGTCGCTTAGATATTTTGCATATTATATCGAACAGTTTATACGCTTTTGAAACTGACACCGCTTAACCGAATACTTTCTCATGTAAGAGTTATCTCCCCGAACACTGTTTTTCTTGTGCGTACTACTCCTTTGCAACCGTAAAAGATTACGACAAATTTATTTTACCAAATTACTCGTTACATCCTCAGGTTGTCAAGAATCATTTGGATCGAAGGGATCTGAACATTCCATATGAGAGTTATTTCCCCTTATGTATTTGCCATGAGAGAAATGTAATAAAACTCATTAGTCTTAAGTGATAGAGACCTAGGGTCTTCTGATTTGAGGTCCTGGGTCCATCAAAATGAAAAAAGGTCAAGGTCAAAGGTCAAGGTCATGTTTTAATTTTTTGCTTTTGGTTGTTCATGCTACTCTTAAGAAACTTTAAAAGATATCGACAAAAGATTTTCACTTATTTGTTAGTTGTGATCTGTCTCAATTGGAAATTTTATTGGAAGCAAAGCGGTAACTTTCACTAGGAGTTTTCTCCCCTTAAATGTTCAAAGTAAAATGTATTGTAATATAACTTATTAACAATACATAGTAGAGACCTAAAATCTTTTGATATGAAGTCCTTGCTTAATGACCTTGAAAGTAAGGTCAAGGTCATAGGTAAATTTGACGTTCTAGATTTTGACCTTTGCTTTAACTTCATATTTATACATGATAAAGCCATGGGACTTTTTGCATTAGTTTGCAAGCCATATGACCTTGAAAATTGCATCGGAAATGACCTTGTGTAAACCGGAAGTAGGCATTTTTTTTATACTTTTTTAATGTAAAAAGTATATAGAACCATATATTTTTAGAATCAGTGTCAAGTAAACTATCAAAAAATACTGGAAGTGACATTTATCAGACAGGAAGTAACAAATTATATCCTTTTTTCAAACAAAAGTGTATAGAAACCATATATTTTAGAAATCAGCATACAATAAGCTATCATTTGACACTGGAAATGACATTATAAACTGGATTTTGATATTTTCGTATCAAAAGATATCGTTTCGGGTGGAAAGACCTTCAATTGTTCTCTGAACAACTGGTTTTAATTTTTTTTTCTTCTTCCGCCTAAATTTTGTTTACGCGCAGTATTGGTATTTCACAAGATGTCGCTTAGATATTTGATATAAGATATCAAACAGTTTAGACGCTTTTAAAACTGACACCATTGAACCAAATACTTTACGTTGTAAGAGTTATCTCCCCAAACACTGTTTTTCTTGTGGCCACTACTCCTTCGCAACCGTAAAAGATTACGACAAATTTATTCTACCAAATTGCTCGCTATATCTTCAGGATGTTGAGTTTGGTTTTCACCGAAGCGTGCCGGAGACTCCATATGGGAGTTTTTCCCTTATGCGTTTGATATAAATGATATGCATATGAACTCATAAACCGTAAGCCGTATAAACCTAGAGTTGTTTTATTTGAGGTCCTTGGGTCCCAACTAAGAAAATGAGGTCAAGGTCAAGGTCATGTTCTAAATTTTACATTCACTTCAAGCTGCTTTTACTCAGAAAAAGTTAGGGTAAAATTTTAAAATTGTGATCAAAATGTTAGTCGCGACATGATTTAACTGGAGATTTTTTGTCGTAATGTTACGCGTCATTTTTGGGGGTTACATGCCACTGAAATGGAAAATGAACAAATTAACTAATTATAGCTTCAAACTTTACAGCTATCATGATGCGTACATGCAATTTATATTTGTTAATCATCCAAGGCCCACAACCACCCCTCTAGACCACCCCTCTTTTTGAATCCCATTTCTATTTTATTATAAAATGCAAATCCTTCTGTTTTATGAATAAATTTCTTTCTGAAATACAAATCCATTCCTGCAAAATCTGCTCCAATTCATGTATTTCTAAAATTAATCGATAAACGTTTTGTTAAAGTACTATAACACCAGCATTAATTTTGTGTGCATGCAATGAATGAGTCGACCAGTGGTCAGCGCTCGGACAACAGTTTACCTGTAAAATAAATCGAGAAAATATATTTTCCGTTAGCAGTATAAATCACGTGCAGTCCGCTTGACGTTCCAATTTGGATTGAGAAATTAAAATCAATGGCGTAGAAATCCTCAAAAGTTCATAAATAGTAGTAGAATCCTAGAATCAAATTTCTAAGCATGCATTAAAAACAAATCTGTCTTTCTGTGTATATCGATCAGCTTGGTGACGTCACAATCACACCAACCATCCTGTGCAGCGCGTGCTACCTAAAATAAAATAGGGTTTTCCCTTTTCGAAAAGAATTAAAATGTGCACGTACAGGGTTAAATACAAAAGATCCATGCAGGTTAGGTCCGATGTCCTTTAATTATAAAACTGAAAATAATGCACACACAATAAGTAAATAAGACACAAGTACTGGGAAGCCTTATAAAAAAGAACATTTATAAAGGAAAATGCAAGGATACTTTTGTAAGTGTGTTTAGATCCTTGCATGTTCCTACAAATGTCATAATTTGAATATAAATAAACATGTTGCAAGGACCCGTTTTCGCGGTTCCTAGAGCCTAGGTCCCAAGTGTTTAAACACGGGAACTAGACTCTTAATTCCTTTTCGCGTATTCCTTATGCCTAGGTCCCAAGTGTTTAAACACGGCCACTAGGCTCTCAATTCCTTTTTCGCGTATTCCTTAAGCCTAGGTCCCAAGTGTTTAAACACGGCCACTAGGCTCTCAATTCCTTTTCGCGTATTCCTTATGCCTAGGTCCAAAATGTTTAAACACGGCCACTAGGCTCTCAATTTTTTCGCGTATTCCTTAAGCCTAGGTCCCAAGTGTTTAAACACGGCCACTAGGCTCTCAATTCCTTTTCGCGTATTCCTCAAGCCTAGGTCCCAAGTGTTTAAACACGGAACTAGGCTCTCAATCGTTTTTCCTGTATTCCTTATGCCTAGGTCCCAAGTGTTTAAACACGACCACTAGGCTCTCAATTCCTTTTTGCATTTTTCTAGTGGCTCGGTCCCATGTGATTAATCAATCAATCAATCAATTAATCAATCAATCAATCAATCAATCAATCAGTCAGTCAATCAATCAACCAATAAAACAATCAGTTAATCAAACATGTTTCGGAAAGGAAAGACCGTTAACAAATATTTTAAAACAATTGATTTATATTTATTATTTTCTTCCACCAAATTTTGTTCTCGCGTAAAATTTTGTTTCGCAAGATGTCGCTTAGATATTTCTTATATAGTATCATACAGTTTATGCGCTTTTATTTTCACCCATTCTAAGCCGAACAATTTTCTTTGTAGGAGTTATCTCCCCGAACACTGTTTTCCTTGTGACTGCATCTCCTCCGTAACCGTAAAAGAAAGCGACAAATTCATTTTATAAAATTGCTTGTTATATCCTTTGCATGATTTGTCCTATTTTGACCGAAGCGATATGAATATTCCATATGAGAGTTATTTCCTTATGCATGTGATATAAGTGATATGCATTTCTATCTTGTAAACCATGAGTGATAGAGACCTAGAATCTTTTGATTTGAGGTTCTTGATCCAAAAAAAGAAAATTAGGTCAAGGTCAGAGGTCACGGTCATATTTTAAATTTTGATTTTGGCTTATTTTCAATTCTTTTCAAAACCGTATAAGATATCGACAACATATTTTACTAAATTGTAAGTTGCGACATGTCGTGACACATGAATTTTGGTTGAAAGGGTACGCTAACATTAAATTGGAGTTTTCTCCTCTTATATTAAAAATTAGGCATATAGTAATATAACTCATTAACCATATATAATTAAGACCTTTGGTCAATTGATTTGAAGCCATTGGTTTATGACCTTGAAATTGAACACAAGGTCATAGGTAAAATTGGCGTTCTAGATTTTGACCTTTGCTTTTACCTCATATGTATACATGATAAAGCCATGGGACTTTTTGATTAAGTTACAAGCCACTTGACCATGGTAAGCCAACCGGAAGTGACCTTGTGTAAACCGGAAGTAGCTATTTTTCTACTTATTTACTGTAAAAGTATATTGAACAATATATTTTTGGAATCAGTATCAAGTAAACTGTCAAATAAAACCGGTAGTGACATATTTCAAACCGGAAGTAACAATGTATCTCCTTATTTAGAAACAAATGTGTAGAAATCATATATTTTGGAATCAGTGTACAATAAGCTATCATTTGACGATGGATATGATATTTCAAACTGAATTTTCGTAGTTCTATATCAAAATTGTTCTTTATAGTGGAAAGACCTTCAATTGTTCTCTGAACAATTGGTTTTTAATTTTTTTTTTTTTCTTCCGCCTAATTTTTTTCCTCCGCTGTATTGTTGTTTTCAAATATGTCGCTTAGATTTTTAGTATGTGATATCGTAAAGATTATACGCTTTTGAAACTGACACCACGAAACAAAAAACTTCACTTTGTAAGAGTTATCTCCCGAACACTGTTTTTCTTGTGTATACTACTCCTTCGCAACCGTAAAAGATTACGACAAATTTATTTAACCAAATTGCTCGTTTTATCCTCAGGATGTTTTGATTAATTTTAACCGAAGCCGTAATGAGATTCCTTATGAGAGTTATTTCCCTTATGCATTTGATATAAGTGATATGCATGTGAAACTGGTAAACCATAAGTGATAGAGACCTAGGGTCTTTTGATTTGAGGTCCTTGGTCCAAAAAAAATAAAATTAGGTCAAGGTCAAAGGTCAAGGTCATATTATAAATTTTGATTTTGGCTTATTTTCACTTCTTTTCAAAACCGTATAAGATATTGACAACATATTCTATTAAATTGTTAGTTGCGACATGTTGTAACACATACATTTTGGTTTAAAGGGTACGCTAACATTAAATTAGAGTTTTCTCCTCTTGTATTTGAAAATACTCGTATGGTGATATAACTCATTAAACATATATAATTAAGACCTAGGGTCTTTTGATTTGAGATCCTTGGTTTATGACCTTGAAATTGAGCTCAAGGTCATATGTTAATTTGACGATCTAGATTATGACCTTTGCTGTTACCTCATATGTATTTATAATAAAGCCATGGGACTTTTGTATTAGGTTGCAAGCCATTTGACCTTAGAAGCCAACTAGAAGTGACCTTATGTAAACCGGAAGTAGCTATTTTTGTATTTATCTAATATAAAAGTATATAGAACCATATATTTTGGAATCTGTGTCAAGTAAACATTCAAATAATACCGGAAGTACATTTTTTCAAACCGAAGTAACAAATTATCTCCTTATTTATTTTTTTGTATATAAGCCTCATATTTTTGGAATCAGTGTACAAAAGCTATCATTTGACGCTGGAAATGACATGTTAAAACGAATTTTATTATTTTCATATCAAAATAGATCTTTACCAGTGAAGACCTTCAATTGTTCTCTGAACAATTGGTTTTAATTTTAAATTTTAATTTCTTGCGCTGTATTATTGTTTCAAAAGATGTCGCTTAGACTTTTGTTATATGATATTGAACAGTTTATACACTTTCAAAACTGACACCGCTTAAGAGAATATTTTATTTTGTAAGAGTTATCTCCCCGAACACTGTTTTTCTTGTGTGCACTACTCCTTCGTAACCGTAAAAGAAAACGACAAATTTATTTTACCAAATTGCTCGCTATATCTTCAGGATGTTGAGTTTGGTTTTGACCGAAGCATTCCGGAGACTCCATATGAGAGTTATTTCCCCTTATGCATTTGATTTAAGTGATATGCATTTGTAACTGGTAAACCATAAGTGATAGTGACCTAGGGTCTTTGGATTTGAGGTCAAAGGTCAAGGTCATATTCTAAATTTTGATTTTGGCTGATTTTCACTTCTTTTCAAAACTGTATAAGATATCGACAAAATATTTTTACTAAATTGTTAGTCGAGACATGTCGTAACACAAAATAATCTGCTCTGATTTTAAAACTTGTCCAAGACATTCCTAATATAAAGCTATGATATGCATTTCATAAAAATCTGACAAGAATTGTACACATGAGAGCGCTAACAAGGCCATTTCCCATAAATTAAATATTTCCAAGGGCATAACTCTTTAAAAATGTCGATCAGCCTTCATTATAGAAGTTGTCCGAAATATTGCTGATATTAACCTATAGTATAAGTTTTATAAAATTATGGCAAAATAGTACATGTGAGAGCGGAAACAAGACCGGACGGACGGACTCACGGACGGACACACGGACGGACGGAAAGACGCAATAGAAAGACCAATAACAACAAAAGACGCACGGACGCCCGGTATTTCTAGGTCCCCACAAAAGCGTGCGCGGGGACAAAATGAGGATATCTATACTATTAAACGAGAAGACCTCATTTTGTGTGTCGCTTCTCTTCCTACCGCAATAAATTAATCATCATGCCTCTGTGTCCTATAGGTACAATGCATAGTCGCATTTGTCATCTTTTCTTATGATTATTCAGTTTGGGTTATTTTGGGAGAAAACGGGGAAAAAGGCGTCCGGATATTGTTTCCGTCATCAGACCGACTTTAAAGGCATAGACAAGACTTCCGGTTTAAAACTTTTAAACATTATTTTCATAATTACTCCGGGACAGGACAATTATTTTCGCGTTATTCTGCGCGAAAACTATGATTATACTCCTATAATATATAGAGACTCTCTATATAATATAGCAGTGATGGCCGTGGAGAAGAAACTTGGAATTGATAGTTAATAGCAAATACACTTTATTTATAATATACGTATGTTCATAGTATACAGAGACGCAAAAATCATGGAATTTAACAGAAAAAAAAATAACAGACTTTGGAAAAAGGCAGAAGGCTTAAAATAATTGTCCTGTCTCCAAGTACCTGTGAATTTTGATACCTTTTCTGAAATTCTCCAGCTGACATAAAATCTTTACAAAATGCATCCTACGACAGTTTACATACTTTCAACCAAGCTCTAAATGCCCGCGATTTCACGGGTGTGTTCTAGTGTGGTTTGAATGCCATAGAGATAACTATCCAAAAAGAGTTAAAATAAAGTGTAATTACGCAATTATAGGCCACCGTACGGCCTTCAAAAATGATAAAACCCCATACAGTATAGTTGGCTATAGAAATGCCGGACATGAAAAATCTATTCAATTACACAATGTATTTAGTTTCGCTGATATACCCAGGGTCCAGCTAAATATTCATGAAACTCAGAGAGCTTTTACAATGGTACGATGATTGTTGATTGCATAAAAATCAACATCTGTATGAAGAACACCAATTTGTTCATGATATTCAGTTGATTTTTCGATGCAGGATCTTTTAATTTGATATCATTGACCTCGCAAAGATAAGTCAGTAGAAGATTTATTTCATTCGTTTCAGTAAAAAAGCAAAAGTCTCAAAAAACAGATCTTTATTTTAACAATCCTCATATTTTAATACTACATGTATATATATATTTATTGGATAGTCTGTGTTGTTGTTTTTATTCTAAAGATTTAAAAGCATTGAAAGGCAAAGGAGCGTTTTAATTTATTTTCTCCTCTTCATTTAGTAGAAAATATAAAGCTGCAATTGTTTGATGTCTTTGATTTCTTAGTTATAATAGTTTAACCTTTAATATCTTTAAACCTAAATGAAATTAAAATGTTAAAATCTTATTTCAAGTAAAATGTCTTATTCGTAAAAATCGAACAAAATACTTTGAATGTATCAACTGATCAATTAAATCATATGAAAAAAAAAAAAAACATCAACGAGAGTAAGTGTATATACCGCAGATGAATAGCTTCTGTATACTTATGCCTTTGGTACAGACAAATGATGAATGAACTATTAAATAAATGCAGTTTTAATCGATGTGTTTATGATTGCACTCAATGCGATTAAATTCATATCCCGTCATTTAAAGTTTCATTCAATTTTCATCGCATTATTTGCATGAAGCATTTCTCTTCGATGATTAAATTTGATATTTCACATTTTTGGATGTTGATTGAAATAAGATCAAAATAATCAGTAAAATACATGGAAGATACTAATGGTTAATCAGAAATCATAAGTCAAATAAAAGTAGACAACTCTATGGTAGAAAAGACAAAAAAAGATAGCAAAACACTACACAGAAAAAGGAAATATTCAGCAACACGAACCCCACCAACATTCGGGTAACTCAGGAGCTCCAGAAGAGTTAGCAATCAATTGACTGTATGCAATAAAATACCAAACAATTTATCAATTGATATTATTACTTACAATAAAAAAAGACCAGGTAAAATCTGGACAAAATTAAATGCATAACTTCATATTTCTATGTTTTTCATATAATTTTGAAAACATTTTCATTTTGTATAAACTTTCTTATTTCAGGTAAATTTGCGAGTGTTTTTACGTACGTAACAGCATTTGCACTGATGTTAGCGCTCAAATGAAACTGTGACCAATCCCATTTTAATTCACAAAGAAGATGAAAAGACATTTAACATTTACATATTTCATTTCATATTGTTATTCATGTCATGTATTTGTAATGTAAATGTTTTTGGATAAATGAATGTGAACACATGTGCTGTTATTAAATCAACTGAAGCCGAGAGACCTTTTGAACAGCTTTGACGAAAAACACACAACTGTTTTATTAAGAACAATGGCTAAGGGTAGATATATTTCTATACCGCCGCTGCAAAAAGGGGGGGTATTATACAAGTACTGACTTTGAAACCCAACCGCATTTTGCGCCTGTCCCAAGTCAGGAGCCTCTGGCCTTTGTTGGTCTTCTTTCGAAGCCTGCGTCCGGTTGCGGGATTTTCTCGCTGTGTTGATGACCTATTGGTGGCATTGGGCTGTTTTCTGCTCTTTGGTTGGGTTGTTGTATCTTTGACACATTCCCCATTTCCATTCTCACTATTATACTAGGTGATGTGTTTTATATTCTCCACTCATTAATTTCCTCTTTATCGATCGTGGGTATCATTTATGAACAATAGTTCACAGTTAATATGAAAACTTGACATAATGTTGGCATTTTTTTTTATTATTTTTTTTTTTAATTTACTGCATCCTTAATTAAAAATTAGTATGCTCTGACTACCAGATAAACATTACCGAATACGACAGCCTTGATTTTAGAACCACCCATTGTATTTCTAATTTATTTATTTTCGTCGTAGTAGAAGAAATTACAAGCCAATAGCTTGAAAAGGGTCTGTGTTTTGATATGATATTGCTGAGAGTTTGCTATCACCTTCGACATGTATGATACTGTATAAACTTAGCCTCACAAACTACTTTATTCCGGATATTATTAAGTTTATAGGTTTAAGGTTTAAAATTAACAAAAGCTTATACAAAATCAGTTTTTAAAACTAAACTACTCACAATCTAATTAAACTGTTTAAGTTTTAGTGTCGTTTAGAATTGTTTGTACAAAATTCCTCAATGTAGGATATCGTTGCCAGTCACAAGTTTGCAATACAAATGACTTATTGGTTAGAAAGTGCAAATTTCCCCTCTTCGTGTATTTGGTGTTCTATTCATGCATATTAAAGTGTCTCACAGTTTTCAACAATGTTACATATTTCTATGTCATCAAAAAGATTGAGATAAACACCGTGTTTCGTAGTCTTTGGGTGTCTGTGTTATATTTTACGGACTATTGTTTACCTTTTTTTAGTTTTGTTTTACTATAGTTGTCTGTTTGTCTTCGATTGATGTTTTACTATTGTCCTTTTGATATGTTATAAGGCACCTTGCCTTGTGTCTCTGATTTGTAATACATACATTATAGATTTAATTACACCTTATATAAGAATGCTGGATTTTGATTGGTTGGAAGCCAGTGTATTTTTCGCATATTCTGACCTTTTTCCTCATTTCAAACGATTTTGCCGGTTTTTCACCACTGCCGGTGAATATGCCTCAAATTCCCTCTATGCCGTGGTATTTGTCATTTTGGATATTCCTTTTTACCCTTGCGAGCCTCTTCCGCCAAAATTATTCGGAAGCTTTCTCACCCCTATCTTGATTGCCTGGCGGCTCGGGAAATTTTACAGTCCCTTGACTGGTATTTTTCGCAAAAACCCTCCATAACATGATATATCTGTTCAAAAGCGTTTCCTCTCCATGACTTAACCTTTAGGAACCTTTTTAGTGTGATGATCGAGATCAGAGGGAACTGATTACATCTTACATCGAGTATTCAAAGAAGAATAGTAGACACTTACCTTATAAAGACGGAAATAAACTTTATGTTTTGTACAAAAACGAATCATAAGTGAAAAAATGTACTTAATTAACCCACGTTTATCCTTCAACACTAAGAATGGTTAACACCATGAACACCATGATTATGTAACATAAAATCGTGATCTAGAACATGGTCAAATTTGCACATATGAGTAAAATATTATAACAAGCTGCAATACATGTAAAACAACATTAAAGGAGTAGGAGCATTAAGGCCTGGTTTTGGCCCAAGAAAATAAAATGTTAGACAACTATTTCCAATTTGCACACTATGTTTGAAATGCATAAAGTCAAGAAATATAAATGAAAACATAAGATTTTTATCTGATGAAGTCACAATAACGTCATAATATGTACCGTTTTCATGAAAATGATGAAAATACAGAGTTTATGCAGTTTTGCATCGTTATTTCCATTGTGGAAACATGGTGCGCAGCCAAGAAACAACAAAATAATTTAAGAGAAGCTTTGTTATAACTATTGACATAATATCACCAAATATAAAGTTGTTTCTTAGGTGCGCACATACTTTGCTAATCTCAATATACTTAAAATTTGATGAAAACAAGGAAAATTCAGACATTTTACAAAGTATACTAATTTTCGTCATTGTTTGTTGCCATGGTAACTCAATAAATGTGCAATTTGTTTTATTTTCTGAATACCTTGTACCTTAGTCTAGTTAGGACAAATTTAAGAATATGTGTGATGACTTTTAATTTGAACTAATATTTGGGCCAAATAAGGGCCTTATTGCCACTTTTAGGTCAATAATATAGCTACTGTAAGGGTAAGTCGTGCGACAATTATAGTACACAAACAGTAGGAATTAAAAATATACAACATAACATCGAAACAAAAGTAAAATAATGAAAACTAATCTAAGATACCAAAAGCGCTCTTCGTCTGCATCAGAAATATCATTGGCACTCGAATCAAAATAGTTGAAAGTCCAAATCAAATACGAAATTGAAGATTACGTACAAAAAAATCCAAAAAGTAGGTAAAGATATGGAAAATCGAAAAATATAGAACTAATATATTCCACTTAAGAAAAAGCAATCGTAATCATCAAACTAGTCATTCAAAAGATTTTTCTTTATGCAAATGTTAGTCTTTTTATAAAATTTGATGATGCAGACAGATCTTTGGTAGTCTGTGTTGAAGTGTTCAAACGGCATGAACTCTTTTAACATAATATCATTGACCCTTGTATATTCTTCTAAACTTGATCTCTAGATTTTTTTGAATTTATTTTTTTAAGTAGTAAGATATCGTCTCGCTAATCAATCATCGCCATCGAATGGTCTAAGCAATTCATCTACAGCATCACTAGCATGTCAACACTGAAGTTGTAAGTTCGAACACAGAAAGTGTTAGGTGCACGTGTGTTCGACTACGATCTTAATTGACTAGAATTGCCAGTTCTCCAGTCGTAGTCGTACACTCCGGCTCCTTCCACTTATGTAGCTGGCCGCCACGCTATAGCTAAGAGTGCTGAAAGTGGCA
Organism: Mytilus coruscus; assembly: GCA_017311375.1. Lineage (NCBI taxonomy): Eukaryota > Metazoa > Mollusca > Bivalvia > Mytilida > Mytilidae > Mytilus > Mytilus coruscus. The sequence goes on from CM029598.1 coordinate 46,923,458, forward strand.
TTAAACATCAACAATCAATTAAAAAATCAATCCTTATTGGATGACACATACTTTTTACTTTCTTCATACGTAAAGAAAAAGAAGAGTTTAGTGCAAACTTTTTGGTTTTTCTTGTCCTTCTGTCTTTATATTTGTTTCTGTTCATTCACTTAATTTTTATGAAGCGAAAAAAAAACTCCGTCAATCCTTGACATGAAGGTTTTGAAGATAAATGTGTGTTCGGTTGAACCAGTGATCTGAATTTATAATGAAAGTAATTAGTTGTTCAACTATCTATTCATTAATTTCGTAAATTGTGATTCCTGTGTTTAATCTCCGATTTATCTATCTTATCAAGAAGACATTTAAAATCAATGGCAATAATCTTGCACTTCTACAAATAAGTTGACAATATTAAATGAGTGAAAATATCATTTATTTATTTCAAAATTTTAATACATGTTTATCGGAAGAATGCATTATCAAAACAAATAGCATCTATCAAGGGTAATTTGACACCTTTAGATTCAATGTCTACTGGTTCAAGTATATAACGGAGTTTGTACCTTTATTCACCGTGATTAAGAACATTATCGCAATAAAAATTAAAAGAGTTGTGTCTGCGTCCAGAATTCTCCAACAAAACCAATATCATATTTATAAACTTATATATTTTTTAAACTTGGTTAAAAGAAATTGAAAAAGCTTTCGTTCAAATGCAAAGGAAATGGCTTGCATAGAGTGATGTTATCTTAATCTACAAACATGATTGTGTATGCGCGGGAAATCTCAGAGCAAACCAAAAATGAAAATATTAAAATTTGGGTTAATTCAAAATCAGTGGCGTAGCTAGGCGGAAACTCGGAAGCCAAGGCTTCAACATCGTTTCGTCAAAAGCAAAAAATCATAATAAAAAAAATATATAAAAATAAAAACGAGCTAGAGGTATGAGAGAGAGGGAGGAGACTCCGAGAGAGACGGAAAGTGAAGGGGAAAATAAATGGGCACTGTGCGGTTAAATAAACAAAAAGTTGTAGAAGTAAACGAGTCGATATCACTTCTCACACTCCCGGCGTTCGTTCCCATCACCAGCGCTTTTTTCCACTCTTTTTATAGCAGACGAATATTGTGTCTGCAGGGTGTTCTGCTATTTACAATGCAATGCAGAATTGACAATGCCTGTGACCAATTCCACCGCTGAATCAACGCAGTTCAGTGTCATGTGCCGGGTTAAAACATATCTGCGTTATACGATGACAACCGAACGACTTTCGGGGCTATAGATGTTTCCTTCACGCGTACAAGGAGACGTCCATTGATAAAGTAATTGACCGTAGTCTTGCTTTTTTGTTGGTGAGAGAGATTGACTCTGACTCTTTTAATAATTCATGTCCACACAAACAATTCAAACGAGAAAACTAACAGCCTGATTTAGGTACAAAATAATGAAAGAAAAACAAATATGATACAGCAACATACGGCAACCATTACACTGAATTACATGCTCCTGACTTGGGACAGGCACATACCGAATGTGGCGGGGCTAAACTAATTTGAAGGCGCCATCCTGCCCTAACCTGGGTACCCACTATATTAACCTGAATATATTGTTTACATCTCATCTCCAAACAATTTTTAATGGTGTGTTTTTTGTCGAGCCTGCGACTTCTGTCACAAACGCGAGACATAGCGATCTTTACATTCCGTCGTCGTCGGCGGCGGCGGCGGCGTCCAGAAATATTCACTGTGTGGTTAAAGTTTTTGAAATTTTAATAACTTTCTTAAACCAGCCTGGATTTCTACCAAATTTGTACAGAAGCTTGATTATGATCAGAAGATAGTATCCAGAAGTAAATTTTGTAAAAAAAAATCCTTTTTTTCGTATTTTACTTATAAACGGATTTAGTTTTTCTGCCAGTTAACATTACATTCACTCTGTGGTTAAAGTTTTTAAAATTTCAATAACTTTCTTAAATAACCTGGATTTCTACCAAACTTGGACAGAAGCTTGATTATGATCAAAAGCTAGTATCTAAAAGGAAATTTAAAAAATATATTTCCTGTTTTTCCGTATATTACTTATATATGGACTTAGTTTTCTTCCAGTTAACATTACATACAGTCTGCAGTTAAAGTTCTTAAAACATTTTTAGATTCTTAAAGTAGGCGAGACATTGGTCGTAGTAAATATAACTTTTTTATCCCTCTGGAATCTCCAGTTTTTTACAGTTTATTTGAGGAACAATATATATTTTTTCACAAAATTATCTGACTTGCATCAAACAAAAATGCTTTTGACTACTCCTTAACATTCAATATTTTCAGTTAATATTTGTGGGTCTAAAACCCTAAAATCCAGGAGCTTCCGGGGGTTTCGCCCCCTGGCCCCTTACCAGGGCTTTGCCCTGGACCCACTGGGGGCTTGAGCGGCCCCAGACCCCCTGCCGATTTAGGCTTCACCTTCAACATTTGTCTAGCTACGCCACTGAAAATATTACCGGGCAGCACCATTACTTTTGACATAAGTCTGAATCAGTATATTGAAAGTTGATTGCGATGTACATGAAATGAGTATGTGATATGAAAAAAAAATGATATATTTGGATGCATAATGCAAGAATGGTCATGTAGTTACACACACGATTTTGAATAATGCAAAGGTCTTTTTTTCTATTTTCATCGTAAAATGACTTTAATAAAAAAATAATAAAAATTAGGGATTTTTAAAGTCCTCACATTACGTTTACAAAAAACCTTGTTTCGATTTCTAATTGAAGTTATGTCAAAGATGAACTTGTCGCTAAATTTGCAATTATAGTTCTTTGAGACGTAACGTCAGCAGTATGATTCGGAAAAACAAGACGATTTGAATCAAATTTATCATGAAATATTACTTAACCCAAGCTTAAGATTACATCATCTATCCTCAAAGGTGATTCATAAGGTTTTTAAATCACCGAAAACATGACCTATAATGGTTTACTTTTATAAATTGTTATTTGGATGGAGAGTTGTCTCATTGGCACTCACACCACATCTTCCTATATCTATATGATTTATAAAATGGAGTGAGGGTTTCAAAGGTCTAATTAATATGGCCATGGAAAGACCATTTTTTCTGGGGTAGAGAGTTGTTGTAAATGCGAAATTGCGGACCATGAACAATTCAAAAAATAGTAGGTACAAATGTTGAATAATAAATAACAAGTTAAAAAAAAGGGGGATACACTGTTTTATCTCTGTCTGTTTGTATGTACTTTGTCCGTCAGTACTATGAAATTCCGTCGCATTTTCCATAGGAATCACAGATCAAAGCTTCCTGAAATTTGTCATCAGGCTTTCTGTGAACATGTTTTACCGCGTGAAGAGCTTTCAGGATCCTAACCTTCCTTAACCGAAAACTTTTATGTTCTAACACATAAGGACCATGTACGAAATTTTTGAAAAACATTGATCTCTAATTTCAAACCAAAATCACCAAAAGTCAAATGCGAAATGTTTATGACATTAGAGTGACACCAAAAGTGACCGTTCTGCACTGAAATGTCCAGATTGTATCAACCTGTTCATTTATAACAAAAATAGCATAATTTTCAATTTTTCAATTTTAACTAGTTTTGCAATTTCAGGGGACAAATATTGGCTTTTGTCATATTAACTCCTTTAAAAAGAATAAAAAAGAGCAGCGAAAACATAGATTCAAAGATTGTTGTTTGCTTAACGCCAATAATCAATCAATCTATGTTTTCATCTTTCTATATTTATTTCAAAGGAGCTGAAAACAACGTTATTAGTTTAAGATGAAATATAAAAATAAACTGTCGTATTGTTTCTTCACGAAGGCAACAACGTCTGTTAAAATAACTTGTTGTTTTTGACTAGTAATTTCGACCGGTTATATATGGTATTGTGACTTACTTTTTCACTTAATGTATCATCTTTGTTTGTTTGAATACATTTATACCCTTTCTTTTTTTTTATAGTTTTCTTAATCCGACCAGTTTATATGTGTTTTGCAAACAGATTTTATGAATAATAAATACAGTTCTTTTTTTCTATTCGTTTGAAGTGTTGGAGCATTTAATTTTGCCATTTGATAAAACACTTTCCGTTTTGAATTTTCCTTCGAGTTCGGTATTTTTTGTTATTTTATTTTATACTCTATACATCGTCAAATTGAAAATCCCTTATACTTGGAACTTTTTAAGTTTAAGTAATATGTTATCTTTTACTGTTTTACGTGTTGAATAAATAAATTATAATACATACGATGTGAGATAAAATACTGCACAGCACATCTATAAATGTTTTGATATTTTAAGTTTTACTGTCGAGAGTGGATAAATATCGTATTGCACGAGATTTGGTGGTGAAATCTGTTTCTCTAATGATTTTTAGACGATATGCAGACAATCTTAATCCTTCTATTCGAACGACTTGCAAAAAGATGTGTTTTTCTCTACGTGACACTATCAGACATGTTCGCCTTTTTTCGTGACGTCACAATAGGAAGGCAAGAAAATTTGACGTCATAATCAAATTTTGACCAATAAGGAACTGAGATCAAACGAACCACACGTTGATTAAATAAAAATAATCAACAGGTCACGAAAGCGATAAATCGAATAAGAATTAATGAAATATAGATATTGTATTCATAAAATATAATTTGCATATATATCTGTATTGTGTAGAAATTATGAATTATATATTCCATTTAAAGTATTCATCTATTTAAAGTATACACGATCATAGTTGTCCAAATTCAGAAACGCAACCTGCTTATTCCTTATTAGAAAAAAAGTTACTATTACAATTTTAAATCTAATTTTGAGTGAACTATGGAGAATATTAAGAACTAGCTCTCGTTAATGACAATGTAGTGCTTTAGAAATTTTGTATATATTTTTATACTAAAGAAGTTTGGATGGACAATGAATGTTCATCTTATCAATATTAACCTAATAACTTAATGAATAATAAACACCCTTGATTTATCAGCTACTTTTTATATATTAGCACAGATTTATCTCATTACGTAGCTTATTACGTTACTAAGTATTTGAATGTAAACAAAGTTTTACTTATTAAACACACGTCCGTCCTAACACGACGCCTTCATCTAATATTTGAATAAACTTTTTACTTTTAATAAATTGGTACATAAGTGAGTTATCTTATAAAAGCTAACAGATGTAGGATCATTGCATAATGCGACAAAAAGAGAAAATCATTATTTGAATATCCTTTGACAGAAAATCAAGGTTTTTAATGCTGTTTTTTTCAAATTATTTCAACTTAATGGATAACTCTTATTTAAGGCCCAGAATGACTTTCAAAATTAATTATCACACATTTTATCTATTCAATTCAGTTTCACATAAAAATATTTAAAAGACTACACAAGGTCTACGTATTTGAATTGTGTTTTACTACTCAGTATATTTGCAGCGGTTTGGTTTTTATCCAATTGACTATTTTAAAATTTCTTTCACTGGATATTTAGCATTTCTAACTTCTCCAAAGCAGAGGTAATCATTAGGCCAACTTACATTGAAGCAAATAGGATTGTCTGGACTACTAAATATTTCATGTTGTATTTATTTATTTTTTTGGGGAAGGGGGGGCGGGGGTAATCTTAATACACAGATACACTACAGTATGTAGAATGAATTCATTTGAAGATTTGTAAACCAACAGCCAAAACAGGAATTTCCAAAAGTGTGTGACAGTACAGCAGACCATACCAACTACCAACAACCGGCTCGTCTGATGAATAAAAGTACAAGCAAAGACAAGCACCAACGAACAGCAAATGGTCTAGCTAGCCTTAAGTTACTTGGTAAGGCAACACATGGTCTTCAGCAATAGACAACTTACTATAGACAATTGTTCTTGCTGATATCCGCCTAAACTCTAGACAAGTTCCGAATGAATTTAAAAGAGAATATCAAAGATCTTTCATAAACACACAAAAAGGCTCTAATAACATTAAAAGTAGGGATATCACCATAAGCAATAACGACCAACTGAAGGTAATTTAAAAGAAAAATAGAGGCTACGATATCACTCTGAAGCACTGACACCACAAAATTTGGGAATGTATCTCTGTGTTATAGTGTCAGTATTTGAAGGAGTCATGATAACCGACAAAATTTTGTTTTGGAATTGAAATATGAATGCAGTTTCAAATCATTCAGTTTAAAAACGAGTTAACCACTCAATTGCGTCTGTGCAAATAAGAAAAAAATCCTTGTCATCTATGCTACTAAAGGAAGAGACCAATTTCATTGAGCCGCAACTCCTCTGAAACCATACAAAGTCGGAAATATTTGTGATATGACGTATAAATGTAGTGTTTTGTACTTCCTAAATTTGTCTTTGAAAAAAAAAAAATTCCACAGAAAACGCCAATTTTTAAGAAAATATCCAAATTTGGAGACCGTTATCGATCCGTGTCTTATACGATTTCGCGCATATTGTAATATAGGACAATGGTGTAGATTGAAAATTACACCATTCCAGGCCCTTTTGGTTTCCACATAACTATTATAACCAATAATTAACAAGTTCCGGGTCGAATCCGATACAGATTTCAAAAGTATATGTCACAAAATTACCTGATTCCTGTTACCTAATCTGTACGTTCCGCCTCTATCAGGCCCACAACCAAAAGGTGCATTCAGGATTTGCTATAAACACGGGTAATAATCACACCTGAACTTCGTCATTATACAGGAAATAACTGTCCACCTTATAATCAGCGTGACTTTGCCAAATGACAACACGAATTAAAAAAATCCAGGCTAAAATAAGGTGTAGGTTAAAGTTAATTCAGTCACGGACCTGCGATGTCGCGGGTATGGTCAAGTATAGAATAAAGCAAATGAATGGTTCATAACAGGTAAACCAAGTTTGTTTAATAGGCATTTTTTGCAGAAGACTGAAATACCTTTTTTAGATAAATAAACTTGATTACTTTTTTTTCATCTCTAAGTGAACTTACGTTTTGCAGTGTACAATAAAATAAAACATTGTTTATTATTAACCCAATGGCATAAATACAAATTCCAAACAAATACTATAATAGTTGTTTAGAAAACTCTCCTCCTTGATGCAGAGGTTGCAGCTCAGTCAACATAATGCATGACCTAAGCTCATGCGGCATTCTGCTAATTTCCTGCTCATTTTAAACGCACCTTTGCAGATCTTAACTGATGGATTTATTGTTACCTTGTTTTCGACCGGAATATACATGAAATATTTGCCACTGGACTATCAGTAAACAACAACAGAAATAAATTAATTAACCAATTATCTGTTTTCTTCAAATATTTTGTCAAAAAAAAACGAAAACAGTTTCCAATATGTTCAATAACTTAATGCGATTCGACAGATCAAAATCACAGTATTCCTTCACGTTGACTTATAGTGAGGGTTACTATTTCTTGCGGGTAGGCTGGTTACATTTAACAATGTCACGTTAACACATTTTTTGCAAAGTTATGCACAAATTTTAAACTTGTATGTAAACTACATGAACTAATAGTACCCTCATTTCCTTTTAGCGTACTCGTGTATTGCAAATGGATCTATAAACTTTTGAATAGACGATAAAAGGACGACAATTTTCACCTGTTCAAGGCCAAAGTTACGTTCTTAAATGGGTCTATTTCAAACTACTAAATTCAATGTTAAATAAATCTCTTTATGAAAATACATAATAGGCTCCAAAGTCAGCCCACTTCGGAGATAATATCACAAAAACAATGATTTTGTGCATTATTTTTTACCTTAAAGCTTCAAGGAAAATATTGGCCGCAACCTACGATTCAAAATGTACTGACTGTAACCAAACCGTGTTTATATTCATTTATACGTGTAGTCACAGGTCCCAATTGTCTGGATCTGAGGTTGCAGGTTCATTTTTCTTTTTTAAAACAGTTATAAATTATTGGACAAAAGCGTAACATTTAATTCATAGTTAGTGAGTCACAACTTCGTAATTCATTTTGTCATGTGCCAATTTTTTTTTTTTTTTTTTGTGAATAGTTTTGTCACAATCTGTGTTTGAGTTGCATTAATTTTGCCCAATAAAAAAAAGATCTTGTTTGAACCCTTATTTATCCTACTGAGATTTCTCTCGTTGGTTTCTTTTTTAAAAATATACAACATAGAAAACTTTTTGACAGAAGTAGATACTTAAAGTAAGTGTACATTGCTAGGCTGACCGTAATGCCACGATTTCATTAATTCATCGAGCATACAATGACTATGCTTCTTTTAAAGTAATAATCCTAAGATTTAAATAATACTCTTACTACAAAAAAATGTATAATGTGTCTACATCGCTAGATCCACGCTCTACACATGTTAGTTAAGGAGCCCTTGCAACAACTCTCTGAGTTGTCCAATTGACCGTTTGCAACAACACGTAACCTTAGTGTGTAGATACGAACCTTGTCAGTTAAGTAAAAAAAATGTCACGAAATTTAGTGATCAAGTAGTGTTGATTCCAATAAATCTTTGAAGATAATTTCCATATGAGGAATCAGGATTATAGGTGAGAGATACATTGAAGCTATGAATATTCATACAGGAGAGACTGCCTCTTTTAATCTGTAGTATTTAACTGTCTCCTTGTCTCCTGACGGACTATAGTTGTACACTTTGGCGTTAAGGAATATGTTTCGTTGTTAGTTGGTATGTATTTCGTACGAGAAATTAGAAAATCGTATATTCAGCTTTTTATTAATATGTCCGATAAAAGGTTGAATTTACTAAAATTACGTTTTGAATATTACATGAATTGTATAATTGTTTATTTTCTTTAACAAGGGATATTTTTGCTATAGTGTTTTATGTTTTTGTACAGTTATTTTTGTCATAAAATATTTTTATTTTTAGTTTATTATTTTTAGTGTTTTTTTTTTAAATACCATATAGCAAGTACCTAATAAGGATAGTTTAATTCTAATTAACTAAACTATGTTTTGCTTGTATTAATAATATAACATATATTTAACTGTAATGAATTTTCGAATTGAATATTATTTCAGGTATTAACACTCAGTCTGTCTTAACAATGGCAGTATTATCAGTTTTTATTCTATCATTGGTAAGTTTTTTCAATCGAGGCAGCAATATACAGTTGCCTTATGATTACATGTACATGCACAATTTACTTTATGGTTGTCCGAATTGTCTTCAGTTGAATCAATTTTGTATTCATTATTTGTTTATTATTTTTATATAACTTGATTAGAACATGATTAGTTCTTGCATGATATCTTCTTCAATTTAAGTGCACGTATACAGTTTAAGGCGATCATTATTTCTTTAAATGACATAAAGAAGAATAACACGATTACGACGTTAAGACAAATAACAATATACAAAACACTACACAGAAATTAAAGACTGAGCAATACGAACCCATACAAAAGACTCAGATGAACTCAGGAACTCAGATATTCAGCAGTTTCTATGCTCGTTTTTGTTAAAATTCGCCAATAAGTTGTAGTACGTATAACGACATCATACAGAAGCGGATAGGTTAATATCTGTAAATTAATTATACATAATTATTACATGCTTTAATATTTAACTGCTAAAATTGTCATTCATACCTTTTTATTTCAGCTTTATTTTTCAACAATAGTTTCAACATCACCTCTTCCCGATTTGGAATTTAGTGAGTATTTATATATAAAACATGTAACACCTCGTGTTTCTTTACCTTTAAAGGAAAGTTGCTTTAACCGATACATCTTTACAAAAAAATACCAAAAAAAAAAATATTGAAAGTAAATAAGAAAATAAATAAAACATTTACATAAAAATTGATGGATAGAGCGATGCATATCAACGATAAAATGATTTATAGACGATGGTTGGTACACGTATGTCGATGAAAAAGTAAATTTGCAACAAAGAAGCTTTAAAAAGACAAAGTATCAAGTCTCTTAGCTGTAATGGATAAGTTTAACAGAAACTATCAATGATCTGTATTCATGATGCACCAACATTAACAAGGTTTCTGATTTAGGACAGGCACCAAAACAATTTTTTGGTTAAATTACTATGGTGGTATATTTTTTTTTTATAATTACCCTCTCCCTTACCTTTTTGAAATATCGATCAGTGGGCCACCAAAATGTAAATAAAGAAACACACTATAACAATCAGTGTGTGAAAAGTCCCAGACTCTATAACAACGATATGGCAAATAACAAATTACACGTACGAGAACATTTATAGCTATACCGTAGCAAGGTAAACAACTTATCTGCTGAAACGACACCATGTCGCCTTGCAGTTTTATACCGATGCCTCTATTGAAGTTCAGATTTCAGACAAATACGCGTCATACACAGTACATAATGTTGTACAATTTCCAGTGGCGTAGCTAGACAAATGTTGAAGGTGAAGCCTAAATCGGCAGGGGGTCTGGGGGCCGCTCAAGGCCCCCAGTGGGTCCAGGGCAAAGCCCTGGTAAGGGGCCAGGGGGCGAAACCCCCGGAAGCTCCTGGATTTTAGGGTTTTAGACCCACAAATATTAACTGAAAATATTGAATGTTAAGGAGTAGTCAAAAGCATTTTTGTTTGATGCAAGTCAGATAATTTTGTGAAAAAATATATATTGTTCCTCAAATAAACTGTAAAAAACTGGAGATTCCAGAGGGATAAAAAAGTTATATTTACTACGACCAATGTCTCGCCTACTTCAAGAATCTAACAAATGTTTTAAGAACTTTAACTGCAGACTGTATGTAATGTTAACTGGAAGAAAAACTAAGTCCATATATAAGTAATATACGGAAAAACAGGAAATATATTTTTTTTAAATTTCCTTTTAGATACTAGCTTTTGATCATAATCAAGCTTCTGTCCAAGTTTGGTAGAAATCCAGGTTATTTAAGAAAGTTATTGAAATTTTAAAAACTTTAACCACAGAGTGAATGTAATGTTAACTGGCAGAAAAACTAAATCCGTTTATAAGTAAAATACGAAAAAAAGGATTTTTTTTTACAAAATTTACTTCTGGATACTATCTTCTGATCATAATCAAGCTTCTGTACAAATTTGGTAGAAATCCAGGCTGGTTTAAGAAAGTTATTAAAATTTCAAAAACTTTAACCACACAGTGAATATTTCTGGACGCCGCCGCCGCCGCCGACGACGACGGAATGTAAAGATCGCTATGTCTCGCGTTTGTGACAGAAGTCGCAGGCTCGACAAAAAACACACCATTAAAAATTGTTTGGAGATGAGATGTAAACAATATATTCAGGTCAATATAGTGGGTACCCAGGTTAGAGCAGGATGGCGCCTTCAAATTAGTTTAGCCCCGCCACATTCGGTATGTGCCTGTCCCAAGTCAAGAACATGTAATTCAGTGTAATGGTTGCCGTTTGTTGCTGTATCATATTTGTTTTTCTTTCATTATTTTGTACCTAAATCAGGCTGTTAGTTTTCTCGTTTGAATTGTTTGTGTGGACATGAATTATTAAAAGAGTCAGAGTCAATCTCTCTCACCAACAAAAATGCAAGACTACGGTCAATTACTTTATCAATGGACGTCTCCTTGTACGCGTGAAGGAAACATCTATAGCCCCGAAAGTCGTTCGGTTGTCATCGTATAACGCAGATATGTTTTAACCCGGCACATGACACTGAACTGCGTTGATTCAGCGGTGGAATTGGTCACAGGCATTGTCAATTCTGCGTTGCATTGTAAATAGCAGAACACCCTGCAGACACAATATTCGTCTGCTATAAAAAGAGTGGAAATAAAGCGCTGGTGATGGGAACGAACGCCGGGAGTGTGAGAAGTGATATCGACTCGTTTACTTCTACAACTTTTTGTTTATTTAACCGCACAGTGCCCATTTATTTTCCCCTTCACTTTCCGTCTCTCTCGGAGTCTCCTTCCTCTCTCTCATACCTCTAGCTCGTTTTTATTTTTATATGTTTGTTTTATTATGATTTTTTGCTTTTGACGAAACGATGTTGAAGCCTTGGCTTCCGAGCTTCCGCCTAGCTACGCCACTGATTTCGAAAATAATCCTGCACAAAACTTCAATGAATAAGTTCAATGATTGAACAACAACATTTTAATTAATTGGTGTTTGGTTTGTGTTTAATGCTTCTTACAGCAGTATTGGCTGTTTTTCGGCGGTCAGTTTTTATTGGTGACAGAAGCCTGCATATATAACCACCGACGTTAAGCAGGAAATTTGACAATCCTTGTCAATTAAAACTCTATTTAAACTTTTATCAAGAAAACTATTTAGTCAAAAAAGAGAGATTTAAAGGACAATTCTTATATCTGTCAGCTTAATAATGATATTATCATAAAAAAACCTGGAAGTATCGTTATATTCTACAATTAATCACTACATCAGCGATGCTCAGTCTTCTGTTTTCTATGCAGTATATTTGTTATTAAGATTTAGTTTTTTTATTCAAATAAAATGATATACTTATCCCGGTTGTAAAATTAATTGGTAATCCAAACAGTAAGGTCATTGTAATCTTATGAGTTATTGCAAACACTCGCATATCGGGCCAACTGAAAAAATGTACACTCCAAAAACATTATCAACGGAACATCAATATCAAGGAATTATGGAAAATTATCATTTTGTTGAACTTGGCAGAAATTTTTTATAAATTAAGTTAAAATTTGTCAATAGGTTTTGTGTTACTTTAAAAAGTGAAACTTATTCAAATAAAACAAATAACTCATATAAGTTAACAAATATGTAGATGTACTGGGTGCGAAAGCAGTGAACTAGGTTAAAACAGTGGGTTTATTCAAATCTTTCAATAACACATTGTTTAGAGAACATGGAGAATGATATAGCAGATTGATACCTCGAGAAAACACACAGTTTATTTGAGGGGTAACAATCTGCTCTATTACCCTCTCAGCTATGCATTTTTAAGTTAATTATACTAAATGTTCTTCCATTATTATCTTCTAAATTCTACATTGAAAGTAAGCAACTACGACGTCATGTATATAACAACGTTACCGTTTTGTGTCCTAGTGAGCCATGGGATAGAGTAAATTATCTTCCTTGTATTAGCTAATCAATCTGGCATTTTTAAGTGAAATATAATAAAGTTTTATATCCAATGAATACTTGAATATTTCAAACATCAGAGATTTAACAAGAATAGTGGCTATCAATGCAACATATACACTGACACACATGTATTATTATTGTATTTAAGATTGCTCAAGGGGACAAATTCAAAACATTTTTGGTGTCGGAATACAGGAGCAATCAGTGGTAATTGATTTTGGAAATGGGACAATGTGTCATATTTCTGAGGGAACCTGCAAGTGGCAAGTAAGTATTTAATAAAAGAATTAAACTTTCTATTATCAAGTCTCCAAAATCTTAAATTTGTAGATGCAACAGAGTTTCAAAACAATGTTCATTCTTAAGCGTAAGAATATGCTATGAAATTTAAAATAGCAGTCCGTTATTTTTATTTATATATTGAAAATTCAAGGATATTTTTATGATATAAATATATAACAAAAATACCAAACTCCAAGTTAAAAAAAGGGGAAGTTCTTTGATCCGACAAAATCAAATGTTATCAAACAAAGGAACGAGTGGAAAACAACGGTCATATAAAATGGTGGGTTAAACCTTGTTTTATGGCTAGCATAAACTCCCATTTGTATAACAGTTGTTTATAGTTCCGTTATATTGCCAAATATGTTTAGACTACTTGAAATGTCAAAGTGATAGCAAAGATACAAAAGGGGCAATCGAAATTCAAAAATCAAATAAAAACAGACAACACTAAGGCCAAATATTAAAACGAAAAGAATACAAATAGGCACTACAAAATATTATACAGAAAGCTAATTATTGAGGAAACCGAGACCTCCAAAAAAACACCAGGGTTGACCTCCGGTGCTCCGGACGGATCAAAACTTTCTGCTCAATATGTAACATATGTGTACATATTTTGCAGCTATACTTTTCACAAATTAGTAATTATCATATGATACAACGAAATAATACTGGCTTGTAAAGGAGGAAGCACAAAAGAAACAAATCGGGATTTAAAAATAATGTGAAAAGTAAAAATAACACAAATACTGAACTCCAAGGAAAATTCAAAACGGAAAGTTCTTATCAAACGGCTAAATCAAAATCTCAAACACATCAAACGAATGTAAAACGACTGTCATATTCCTGACTTGGTGCCGGCATTTCCTCGTGTAGAAAATGGTGGATTAAACCTTGTTTTATAGCTAGCCAAACCTCTCACGTGTATGACAGTCGAATAAATCCATTATATTGACAACAATGTGTACAAAACAAACAGACATAATAGGTAAATGTCAAAAAATAGGGGTACAACAGTAAACATTGTGTTATAATCTTAATCACGATAAAAACAAACAAATATATCAACAAAGAAAATCAAAATAGCATAGACATAAAGCACATAAGCAAAAATGGAAGACAAGAATACAAAAAATGACCATAGCACAATAACACAATGACGGGATGTATAAGTACCGAGCCACGCCAAAAGGATATTACTAACAATGGACTAAACAGTAAAGGTTAATAATTTACAAAGACAAAAAAAAGAAAGAACATTCTAACAAGTAAATAAGATGATAGATAACGTCAGTATCTAGAATCTATATTTCAAGACCATCATTTATTATTTGTGAAGTTGATACAGAATATTGATCAACAAGGTCTTGATAGACGGATTTATAAAAGTTTTTCCAAACTTGTTTCAGAATCTCATATTTGAATTTCATGGAACATTGTACTACTTTATTGTTGTAATTTTTCATTAATAAATATTTTTTTTTTAAACTAAGGTATCTTCCAATGAACAATGAAAGGTTTGAAAACTACAGAATGATAAAAATGGCAGTTATCTTGAATTTAAAATTATTTCTGATTCTTCTTGCTCTACTTTATCAATGGTTATATTAATTGCTTCTATATAATAAACTGCTAATATCTTACTTATACATTATAAAAGTAACACATAGCTGAGAGGGTGATAGAGCAGATTGTTACCCCCGAGAAAACATTGTCAACTGTTATTTAATTTATCATAATGAATGTTCTTTTATTATTGGTTTTTGCTGTTAAAATTTTTAAATTGAAAGTACTTTACTATGACGTCACGTACATAACAACGTTACAGTTATTACAAAGTCAAAAGCTGCAGAATCAAGATTATATTATTTTTTTTATTTTGACAGTCTAAGAAAAATGTGTTTACAAAACCTATAACTGAAGCATTGTCTTTAATTTATTGATATAAATTCAATTCATAGTCCTTTAAATAATCGATTTTTGATTGGTCTGCACGACAGGGTGACATTCAAAAAAATGCCACTCGCTGAGCCATTGGATGGAATAAATTATCTCCCTCGTGTTATCCAATCAAAATCTGGCATTTGTGGGGGGAAGTAATATAAAATCTAAATGTCTCACGAAATGAGATTTTCGGGAAGAAATGGCACCCTTTAGATATGTTGTTCTTTTCGGAAAAAACTTATCTTACTTTTTTCAGAATATGTATCAAAAACTTTATGTGATATATGACGACAAAGAGACGAACCCAAAGATTGTGGCCGGCCGTCCATATTATTATGAATTAGAATGCAACTCTGGTGGTTACGTTGCAAGAGCTACTGCTGCTCCTCTTTCAATAGGGTACGTCTTTATTTTCAAACATCCTTTAGCTTTGTTTATAGTTAGCGTAAATTTGTTTTGATTTATTTACAATTTCGCTTGTCATATCTAATCCAATTTTAAAACACGAAAATGCTCGCACAAATCAGATAAAGTACATGCAAGGATGGAACACTAAGTAGTTCTTTTGATATCTTTGGTTTTTTTTTTTTTTTTTGTATTCGTTCAAATTTTCCTTTTATTTAGGTCTTAACTTGCAACAGAATTTTAACCCTCTTGCTGCCAGTAGCTTTTTAAGGTTGCGTCCTAATGCCCGTTAAATTTGGGAGCCATTGAAGAAAAATATTACACTGCTTAATCTTCGGTCTTTTTTTTTGAAAGAAAACAGCAATGATTAAAACCAATTGTTCAGAGAACAATTGACGGTCTTTCCACATCAAAGAAATTTTGAAAAGAAGCTAATTTGCTCAGACTGATGGGATAAATAAATGTTTTTGATCTGCTTTAAAGTGAATTAAAGGAGATAATGTGCTACTTCCGGTTAAGTGGATGTTACTTCCGGTCTCATATGATAGCTTCTTTCACACTGATTCCAAAAATATATAGTTTCTATATACTTTTGCCTGTAAACCCGGATATAATTGACCACTTCCGGTTTACAGAAAGTCACTTCTAGTCTTAAGTGATAAGTAAATGTATTTAAATTACAAAATATATGGATTCTGAGTACTTTTATATGAAAAAAGTGCAAAATGGCTACTTCCGGTTTTCTCAAGGTCACTTCCGGTTGTAATTTTCAAGGTCATATGTCACCTAACCTTTGTACAAGATCATATGGCTTTATAATGAACTAAGTTGAAGTTATAATCAAATAATCTTATATTAAGACATTTCAGGGCACTAACTCCTATTAGAAGCCATTAAATTGTATCAGACCAAATGTATCATATCTTCATTACAATAAAGCAAACATTTTGCGCTTGTTCTTTTATGTACCTTTCAAAGTGTTGGAGAAAATGCAAAAACAAGCAAAAGTCACAATTGAGAACTTGACCTTGACCTTTGACCTTGACCTCATTTTCTAAGTTAGGACCTAGGGGCCTCAAATAAAAACATTCCAGGGTTATACGGTTAACGGTTGATGAGTTGAAACCACATACCTACAAATTTATTTTGTAAAGGTAGATAACTCCTATAAAATTTCATCGAATCGTTTCGATCCAAATTAGCCAAAAATTCCTGAGGATGTAACGAACAATTTGTAAAAAGAATTTTGTCGATATCTTTTTTTGTTACGAAGGAGATGCACACAGATGATAAACAGTGAATAGGGAGATAACTCTTACAAAGAAAATGGTTCGGCTTAGCAGGGTGAAATTTAAAAGCGCATAAACTATACGATACAATATGAGAAATATCTAAGCGACATATTGCGAAACAAAAATTTATCGCAAGAACAAAATTTGGCGGAAGAAAAAAAAAAAAATAATAATAATAATTAAAAACCAATTGTTCAGAGAACAATTGAAGGTCTTTCCACCCATAAAGATCTATTTTGATATGAAAATATTAAAATTTGGTTTCAAATGTCATTTCCAGCGTCAAATGATAGCTTATTGTACGCTGATTCCAAAAATATATGGTTTCTATACATTTTTTTAAATAAGGGAGATAATTTGTCACTTCCGGTTTGAAAAATGTTACTTCCGGTATAATTTGAATGTTTACTTGACACTGATTCCAAAAATATATGGTTCTATATGCTTTTATATTAAATAAGTACAAAAAATAGCTACTTCCGGTTTACACAAGGTCACTTCCGGTTGGATTTTCCAAGGTCAAATGGCTTGCAACCTAATGCAAAAGTCCCATGGCTTTATCATGTATACATATGAGGTAAAAGCAAAGGTCAAAATCTAGAATGTCAAATTTACCTATGGCCTTGAGATCAATTTCAAGGTCATTAACCAAGGACCTCAGATCAAAAGACCCTAGGTCTTAATTATATATGGTTAATGAGTTATATCACAATACGCGTATTTTTAAATACATGAGGGAGAAAACTCTAATTTAATGTTAGCGCACACTTTAAACCAAAATGTATGCGTTACGACATGTCTTAACTAACAATTTAGTAATAATATGTTGTTGATATCTTATACGGGTTTTGAAAAGAAGTGAAAATAAGCTAAAATCAAAATTTAGAATATGACCTTGACCTTTAACCTTGACCAAATTTTCATTTTTGGACCAAGGACCTCAAATCAAAAGACTCTAGGCCTATATCACTTATGGTTTACCAGTTAGAAATACATATCACTTATATCAAATGCATAAGGGAAATAACTCTCATATGGAGTCTCCGGATAGCTCCGGTCCAAATGGTCACCCTAATCCTGAAGACGTAACGAGCAATTTGGTAGAATAAATTTGTCGTAATCTTTACGGTTGCAAAGGAGTAGTGGACACAAGGAAAACAGTGTTTTGGGAGATAACTCTTACAACGTAAAGTACTTGGTTCAATGGTGTCAGTTTTAAAAGCGTATAAATGGTTCAATATCATATGCGTAATATCTAAGCGACATCTTGTGAAATAACAATACCCCGCAAGAATAAAATTTAGGCAGAAAAAAAAAAAAATTAAAACCAATTGTTCAGAGAACAATTCAAGGTCTTTCCACCCATAAAGATCTATTTTGATATGAAAATATTAAAATTTGGTTTCAATGTCATTTCCAGCGTCAAATAATAGCTTATTGTACGCTGATTCCGAAATTATATGGTTTCTATACATTTTTTTTAAATAAGGAGATAAATTGTCACTTCCGGTTTGAAAATGTTACTTCCGGTATTGTTTAAATGTTTACTTGACACTGATTCCAAAAAAATGGTTCTATATGCTTTTATATTAAATAAGTACAAAAATAGCTACTTCGGTTTACACAAGGTCACTTCCGGTTGGAATTTCCAAGGTCAAATGGCTTGCAACCTAATGCAAAAGTCCCATGGCTTTATCATGTATACATATGAGGTAAAAGCAAAGGTCAAAATCTAGAATGTCAAATTTACCTATGACCTTGAGCTCAATTTCAAGGTCATTAACCAAGGACCTCAAATCAAAAGACCCTAGGTCTTAATTATATATGGTTAATGAGTTATATCACCATACGCGTATTTTTAAATACAAGAGGGAGAAAACTCTAATTTATTGTTAGCGCACCCTTTAAACCAAGATGTATGTGTTACGACATATCGCAACTAACAATTTAGTAATAATATGTTGTCGATATCTTATACGGTTTTGAAAAGAAGTGAAAATAAGTTAAAATCACAATTAAGAATATGACCTTGTCCTTTGACCTTGACCAAATTTTCATTCTTTTGGACCAAGGACCTCAAATCAAAAGACTCTAGACCTATATCACTTATGGTTTACCAGTTAGAAATACATATCACTTATATCTAATGCATAAGGGAAATAACTCTCATATGGAGTCTCCGGATAGCTCCGGTCCAAATGGTCACCCTAATCCTGAAGACGTACCGAGCAATTTGGTAGAATAAATTTGTCGTAATCTTTACGGTTGCGAAGGAGTAGTGGACACAAGGAAAACCGTCTTTGGGAGATAACTCTTACAACGTATAGTATTTGGTTCAATGGTGTCAGTTTTAAAAGCGTATAAACTGTTCGATATCATATGCGTAATATCTAAGCGACATCTTGTGAAATAACAATACCCGCAAGAACAAAATTTAGGCGGAAGAAAAAAAATAATAATCAGAACAAAAACAATAGGTCTTTCCACGGAAAAGTGGAAAGACCTAATTATTAAAAACCAATTGTTCAGAGAACAATTGAAGGTCTTTCCACATCAAAGTTATTGAAAAGAATCTAGCGCCGGTTTACTCAATGTTGAAATTGGCATCCAATCATAAATTCCTTATACTGATCGGATAAATAAATGGTTTCTATATATTTTGAGTGAAATAAGGAGATAACTAGCTACTTCCGGTGAAGTAAATGTCACTTCCGGTCTCATATGATAGCTTCTTTCACACTGATTCCAAAATATACTTTTGTGTGTAGAACGGGAGATAATTGGCCACTTCCGGTTTATCAAAAGTCATTTCTAGTCTTGAGTGATAAGTTTATGTATCTATATCACAAAATATAAGGATTCCGAGTACTTTTATTTGAAAAAGTGCAAAAAGCTACTTCCTATTTTTCTCAAGGTCACTTCCGGTTGTCATTTTCAAGGTCATATGTCACCTAACCTTTGTAAAAGGACATATGGCTTTATAATGAATCAAGTTGAAGTTATATTCAAATAACCTTATATAAAGACATTTCAGGGCACTAACTCCTCTTAGATGCCATTAAATTGTATCAGACCAAATGTAACATATCCTCATTACAATAAAGCAAACATTTTGCACTTGTTCTTTTTATGTATCTTCCAAAGTGTTGGAGAAAATGCAAAACAAGCAAACGTCACAATTTAGAACTTGACCTCGACCTTGACCTTGACCTCATTTTCTAAGTTAGGACCTAGGGGCCTCAAATAAAACATTCCAGGGTTATACGGTTAAAGGTTTATGAGTTAAAAAACATACCGACGAATTTTTTTGTAAAGGTAGATAACTCATATAAAATTTCATTGAATCGCTTCGATCCAAATTAGCCAAAAATTCTTGAGGATGTAACGAACAATTTAAAGAATTTTGTTGATATCTTTTTGTTACAGAGGAGATGCACACATTTGATAAACAGTGAATAGGAGATAACTCTTACAAAGAAAAGTGTTCGTCTTAGCAGGGTGACATTTAAAAGCGCATAAACTATACGATACAATATGAGAAATATCTAAGCGACATATTGCAAAAAAATATTTATCGCAAGAACAAAATTAGGCGGAAAAAACTAAATAATAATAATTAAAACCAATTGTTCAGAGAACAATTGAAGGTCTTTCCACCCGAAACGATATATTTTGATGTGAAAATATTAAAACTCGGTTAGAAATGTAATTTTCAGCGCCAAATGATAGCTTATTATACAATGTACGCTGAATTTAAAATATATATGGTTTCTATACATTTTTGTTTGAAATAAGGAGATAATTTGTTACTTCCGGTTTGAAAAAGGTCACTTCCGGTATCATTTGATAGTCTTCTTGACACTGATTCCAAAATATATGGTTCTATGTACTTTACATTACATATGGACAAGAAATAGCTACTTCCGGTTTACAAAAGGTCATTTCCGGTTGATTTTTCAAGGTCATATGGCTTGCAACTTAATGCACAAAATACCATAGCTTTATCAGGCATACATCAAAAGTTAAAGAAAAGGTCAAAATCTACAACGTCAAATCAAACTTTGACCTTGACCCCAATTTCAAGGTCATGAAACAAGGGCCTCAAATCAAAACACTCTAGGTCTCTACTATATATTGTTAATGAGTTATATTACTATACAGCTGATATTAGATATAAAAGGGGCGAAAACTCCCATTAAATGTCTACGTACCCTTTCAACTAAAATTTACGTGTTACGACATGTCGCAACTAACTATTCTGTAAAAATATTTTGTCGATATCTTATACAGTCTCTGAAAATAAGTGATAACAAGCCAAAATCAAAATTTAAAATATGACCTTGACCTTTGACCTTGACCTTATCTTCTTTTTTTTGGACCAAGGACCTCAAATCAAAAGACTTAGGGTCTCTTTAAGTTATGGTTTTTCAGTTACAAATGCACATCACTTATATCAAATGCATAAGGGGAAATAACTCTCATATGGAGTGTTCATATCGCTTCGGTCAAAATAGGACAAATCATGCAAAGGATATAACGAGTAATTTTATGAAATAAATTTGTCGCTTTCTTTTACGGTTACGGAGGAGATGCGGGCACAAGGAAAAGTGTTTGGGGGATAACTCCTACAAAGAAAATTATTTGGTTACGCAGGGTAAATTTCAAAGGCGCATAAACTGTTCGATATCATATACCAAATATCTAAGCGACATATTGCGAAACAAATATTTATCGCAAGAACAAAATTAGGCGGAAGAAAAAAAAATAATATAAATCAATTGTTTTAAAACAATTGTTAACGGTCTTTCCTTTCAGAAACATGATTGATTAATTGATTTTTTAATTGATTGATTGATTGATTGATTGATTGATTGATTGATTGACTGATTGATTGATTAATCACATGGGACCGAGCCACTAGAAAAATGCAAAAGGAATTCAGAGCCTAGTGGCCGTGTTTAAACACTTGGGACCTAGGCTTAAGGAATACGCGAAAAGGAATTGAGAGCCTAGTGGCCGTGTTTAAACACTTGGGACCTAGGCATAAGGAATACGCGAAAAGGAATTGAGAGCCTAGTTCCCGTGTTTAAACACTTGGGACCTATGCTTAAGGAATACGCGAAAAGGAATTGAGAGCCTATTGGCCGTGTTTAAACACTTGGGACCTATGCTTAAGGAATACGCGAAAAGGAATTGAGAGCCTAGTGGCCGTGTTTAAACACTTGGGACCTATGCTTAAGGAATACGCGAAAAGGAATTGAGAGCCTAGTGGCCGTGTTTAAACACTTGGGACCTAGGCTTAAGGAATACGCGAAAAAGGAATTGAGAGCCTAGTTCCCGTGTTTAAACACTTGGGACCTAGGCTTAAGGAATACGCGAAAAAGGAATTGAGAGCCTAGTGGCCGTGTTTAAACACTTGGGACCTAGGCTTAAGGAATACGCGAAAAGGATTTAAGAGCCTATTGGTCGTGTTTAAACACTTGGGACCTAGGCTTAAGGAATACGCGAAAAGGATTGAGAGCCTAGTTCCCGTGTTTAAACACTTGGGACCTAGGCTCTAGGAACTGCGAAAACGAGTCCTTGCAACATGTTTATTCAAATTATGACATTTGTAGGAACATGCAAAGATTTAAACACACTTACAAAAAGTATCCTTGCATTTTCCTTTATAAATGTTCTATTTTTATAAGGCTTCCCAGTACTTGTGTCTTATTTACTTATTGTGTGTGCATTGTTTTCAATTTTATAATTAAAGGACATCGGACCTGACCTGCATGGATCTTCTGTATTTAACCTACGTGCACATTTTAATTCTTTTCGAAAAGGGGAAAACCCCTATTTTATTTTAGGTAGCACGCGCTGCACCGGATGGTTGGTGTGATTGTGACGTCACCAAGCTGATCGATATACACAGAAAGACTGTTTTTAAAATTTAGTTGCAGAGGGATTGTCGTCAAGACCAGACCTGTGTATAAAGATTGTCAGCTAACGGATTTAAATTTTCTTTCATTTACAGGTCATTGATGTCGGAATATCATGCATGCTTTTTTCGTACATATATTTACGGGAACACAGATTTGTTTTTAATGCATGCTTAGAAATTTGATTCTAGGATTTGACTACTATTTACGAACTTTTGAGAGATTTCTACGCCATTGATTTTAATTTCTCAATCCAGATTGGAACGTCAAGCGGACTGCACGTGAGTTATACTGCTAACGGAAAATATATTTTCTCGATTTATTCTACTGGTAAACTATTGTCCGAGCGCTGACCACTGGTCGACTCATTCATTGCATGCACACAAAATTAATGCTGGTGTTGTAGTACTTTAACAAAACGTTTATTGATTAATTTTCAAAAATACATGAATTGGAGCAGATTTTGCAGGAATGGATTTATATTTCAGAAAGAAGTTTATTCATAAAAAAGAAGGATTAGCATTTTTATAATGAAACAGAAATGGATTCCAAAAAAAAGGGGGGATCTAGAGGGGTGGTTGTGGGCCTTTGATGATTAACAAAGATAAATTGCATGTACGCATCATGATAGCTGTAAAGTTTGAAGCTATAATTAGTTAATTGGTTCATTTTTCCATTTCAGTGGCATGGAACCCCCAAAAATGACGCGTAACATTACGACAGAAAATCTCCAGTTAAATCATGTCGCGACTAACATTTTGATCACAATTTTAAAATTTTACCCTAACTTTTTCTGACTAAAAGCAGCTTGAAGTGAACGTCAAAATTTAGAACATGACCTTGACCTTTGACCTTGACCTCATTTTCTAAGTTGGGACCCAAGGACCTCAATTAAAACAACTCTAGGTTTATACGGCTTACGGTTTATGAGTTCATATGCATATCACTTATATCAAATGCATAAGGGGAAAAAACTCTCATACGGAGTCTCCGGAGTCTCCGGAACGCTTCGGTGAAAACCAAACTCAACATCCTGAAGATATAGCGAGCAATTTGGTAAAATAAATTTGTCGTGATCTTTTATGGTTGCGAAGGAGTAGTGGACACAAGGAAAACAGTGTTTGGGGAGATAACTCTTACAACGTAAAGTATTTGGTTCAATGGTGTCAGTTTTAAAAGCGTCTAAACTGTTTGATATCATATACCAAATATCTAAGCGACATCTTGTGAAATAACAATACTGCGCGTAAACAAAATTTAGGCGGAAGAAAAAAAAAATAATAATCAGAACAAAATCAATAGGTCTTTCCACGGAAAAGTGGAAAGACCTAATAATCAGAACAAAACCAATAGGTCTTTCCACAGAAAAGTGGAAAGACCTAATAATCACAAAAATACAATAGGTCTTTCCACTTTAAAAAATAGGTCTTTCCACAGAAAAGTGGAAAGACCTAATAATCAGAACAATACAATAGGTCTTTCCACAGAAAAGTGGAAATACCTAATTAGAAGCTTGCATAAATTAAAACATGCACAGCCGGTGTGGACACATGTGTCCCTACGGCATCAAGAGGGTTAAGAAACTTTTAAAATGCTGGATAATTAATCCATTTTAAAATTTACAATTCAAAACCATTCTTTAAAATGTGTAAGCATTTTCAAAATTGTAGGCAATATAAATTTATATTTTGCTGTCTATGAACTTTATTCAACATCATCATGCAACATTAATACATATAACCATTGCAGAACGAGGAAAATAATTATTACATATTATTTTATCAAAGAATGTTTGCAGTTGATGAAAGCAACTTCAAAATATGTAACTTATTGAAATCAAACTGTCCTTTATTAAACCAACGACTGTGCTCCTGAATAGTACTACAAAATGAACGTCATAAATACATATGGCAAAATTTGGGGTACTTTGCTTATTTGCATAGCGGCCATTTTGTCTTATCATGACGACAGCCATTACAATAGGATTATACATGCTCCTTAAATGTAAATGCCAATATGCCAATTCCTATGTCGAATCAACAATTTGTCCGCATAAAGGTGAATTGTACATGTTTTTTTATTATGTCCGTGTACAAATGATCATAGTCTATTTTGAGAACTTTCGACCTTTTAAGCTTGAAAATCGGAAGCATAACCGTATTATAATTGCTATGTAAAATAACGAAAAGTCGTAAAAAAACAAGATTCAAAATAGAAATAAAGATACAAGAAGATATTGTTCATGATTTGCCTGCATATAGGGAAACACCTTGTTGGTTGAATTTTCAGGTTTATTTACTTTTATCTTACCTGCTTTTTTAAGTTTTCGGCCAAATTATTTTTAAAACATGATGATTTCATCCTTCCCATTTCGTAAAAAGTCAAATTTAAGCATTTTTCCTTAGAATTAAGGTCTTCAAAGTTATTGAAAAGAAGCTAGTTCCTGTTTACTCAAAGTTAAAATTGGCATCCAATCATAAGTTTCTTCATACTGATACGATAAATAAGTGGAATGAGGAAGATAATTAGCTGCTTCCGGTGAAGTAAATGTCACTTCCGATTTCATAAGATAGCTTCTTTCACACTGATTCCAAGAAGTTATAGTTTCTATATACTTTTGCCTGTAAACCAGGAGATAATTGGCCACTTCCGGTTTATCGAAAGTCACTTCTAGTCTTTAGTGATAAGTTAATGTATCTAAATTACAAAATATATGGATTCCGAGTACTTTTTCATGAAAAAAGTGCAAATAAGGCTACTTTCTGTTTTATCAAGGTCACTTCCGGTTGTCATTTTCAAGGTCATATGTCACCCAACCTTTTGTTAAAGGTCATATGGCTTTATAATGAACCAAGTTGAAGTAATAATCAATTAACCTTATAATTAGACATTTCAGGGGCACTAACTCCTATAAGATGCCATTAGATTGTATCAGACCAAATGTAACATATCTTCATTACCATAAAGCAATCATTTTGCACTTGTTCTTTTATACATATCTTTTAAAGTGTTGGAGAAAATGCAAAAACAAGGAAAAGTCAAAATTGAGAACTTGACCTTGACCTTTGACCTTGACCTCATTTTCTAAGTTAGGACCTAGGGTCTCAAATAAAACATTCCAGGGTTATACGGTTAACGGTTTATAAGTTAATAACACATACCGACAAATTTATTTCGTAAAGGTAGATAACTCATATAAAATTTCATCGAATCGCTTCGATTCAAATTAGCCAAAATTTCTGAGGATGTAACGAACAATTTGTAAAAGAAATTTTGTCGATATCTTTTTGTTACGAAGGAGATGCAAACACATGATAAATAGTGAATAGGAGATAACTCCTACAAAGAAAATTATTTGGTTACGCAGGGTAAATTTCAAAGGCGCATAAACTGTTCGATATCATATACCAAATATCTCAGATACATATTGCGAAACAAATATTTATCGCAAGAACAAAATTAGGCGGAAGAAAAAAAATAATCAGAAGAAAACCGATAGGTCTTTCCACAGAAAAGTGGAAAGACCTAATTACACAATTTTGTAAATATCCGCCAAAGGAAGTTTTCAAAGACACATTAGTTTTAGATCCAAGACGGAAAAGGACTGGATTATCGGCAAAATTGATATGATTTATATTTTCAATCTACAACCAAGGATTTGTATTGTATTCTCAAACTGTTTTTATACACTGATGCATTATGTTAATAGTTTTGATTAGTTTGTCAGTTCTTCTTCATTGAGAGTTTGAATGTCCAGTTAGTAGCTTCTGTCTCGGTGTTACACAGGTGCTCCTAGACGGAGGAAATAACTCAGAGAAGAAGTAGACAACCTAGAACACTGATGATTAAAACATTTCTCAGTGGTGCTAGTTTGTAGTATTTCTTTTTTTTTTTTTTTTTCTCGAAAGGTGCGAGTCAAGTTGTGTCTCTGTGTGATACGGGTGCTCCAAGAACGGAGGAAATAACTAAGAGAAGACAATCTAGAACTCTCTGATGATTTAAAACATTTCTTCAGTGGTGCGAGTTTGTAGTAATTTTTTTCGAGTAGTGCGAGTTCTGTCTCTGTGTGACACGGGTGCTCCGAAAAAGGAGGAATTTACTAAGAGAAGAAGAAAACAATTTAATGATTAAACACATTTCTTCGAGTTTGTTATATTTCTTCTTCATTATTGGAGTGGTGCTAGTTTGATAAAATAATGCAAGTTGTTATAATTAGTGAGAGTGTTTGAGTGGTGCGAGTTGGCTGTGGGCCGAGTTGTCATCAATTCAAGAAAAATTGAATACAAAACCATTTCCGCATTCTTACAAAACGTAGACGTAGCTACGGACTTTATTTGGGGTTTAATTAATTAAGCTACGCTAATTAAAGCAATTACTATATGAAGTTATAAAGTACATTACATACACTAACTATTTATTATTATATAATACTTCAGACGATCGTCGCCTCGGAGACAAACTGGCTAAAAAAATTTGATAGTATAGATTCGGAAGAAATTCCCAAGTTACATCATATGTCCATTTACCAAAGTCGAAAATGCATTAATATGCGGCTAGAAGTGGTTACCAATCTGACACCGAATTTTATATTACACGTATTCGTACACATAGCAACCATCAATCTGTTACCAACAAAGATACAAGAAAATTTCTATGTACGCTTCAAATTGTCATCATTACATTTTTTTGTTTAATACCGACATACTTACCAGTTCCGAGAACGAACTTTTATTTCATAGATTTAATTGAATAAAACTTCCCATTATGCTGACTCTCAAATCTAGATTAATTTTAAGAATCAATTAAAACATCAGTTTAACTTTCTTTACTCAAATATTTACATATTTGAGGATTAAACTGTGGATATGATGGTTTTATAATACATCATACATTTTGCCGTATAATGACGATGTATATTTGAAAAAAGATTAATGGTACGACGATTTCTTATTTAAAATTCTGCTTGTATTTATTTGTGGTTAATGTTTGCAAAACTCCATTGAAAAATAAGTTACAACTACATTTGTTACTATCCTCACTAAAGAAACGTTATTCAAATAAAATATGTTTTTATAAATATATTTTAAACAGCTAAATTTCTTTCCAGAACAGAGTTTTTTCTGTTGAGATAGTTATAGTAAAAAAGAGGAAGAGATCAGGGGAATATTTAACATCAATAAGCAACAGAATTATGCATAGAAAAGAAAAATGACTAAAAGATAAACTGTAGCCTATAAAGCAATACATAGAAAACTGATGACTGCGCAACAAGAACTGCAATACAATGACGTCAAGTTTTGTTGTTCGACGACTAAACAAAAAGTTTCCAATTACCTGCAGTTTGAAATTTTAAACAAAATATAAAATAAAGTGGGTGCTAGACTCTGTTTAATAAAGATTGAATAGTTGGAAGCCAGGGGCCGTGTTAACGAAGCTGTAATATAACTGAGAGGTTTAGCTAGCTATAAAACCAGGTTTAATCCACCAATTTCTACGTAAGAAAATGCCTGTAACAAGTCAGGAATATGACAGGTGTTATCCATTCGTTTGATGTGTTTGAGCTTTTGATGTTGCCATTTGCTTAGGGACTTTCTAGAATTTTCCTCGGAGTTCGGTATTTTTGTTATTAAACGTGTTACATATGTTACTATACTTATATTCAGTGTAATTTTATTTCAATTTGCTGAATTCATACAGGAACTTCTTAGGAAGAAAGAAAAAAAAGTAAGCAGTATCCTTTAACTTTACTTTCAGCTATATAGATGATGTTCTCTCACTCAATAATTCAATATTTGGTAACTATGGTGAACACATCTATCCCATCAAACTTGAGATTAAGGATACAACAGATACAGTTAAGTCTGCTAACATTCCAGCAGCGCCTGTAAGCGTAGTATTGTATCTCTAAGTTGATACGATATTCAAGGTCTTGTATTTCCTATCATGATTACCTTGATAGAGGGTTGCTGCTCAAAAGGAAGCTATTAAAACAAGAATTACAAGTAGTGAAGTTGAAATCTTCACTTCGTAAGTTTTACGGACGCAATCACGAGTTGTTTGACCGTTATTGAATATAAGTTTCATGGATGATAGCGGATATGTTCCTAATATCGTAACTATAATCCCGTCCCCTTTTCAAGAATGTGACCTCCCGAATAATACTTATTACCAGGTTTGTACTTTCATGAGCAACACGACGACTGCCAAATGTGGAGCAGGATCTGCTTACCCTTCCTGAGCACCTGAGATCACCTCCAGCTTTTGGTGGGTTTCGTGTTGCTCAGTCTTTAGTTTTCCATGTTGTATGCTGTGTACTATTGCTTGTCTGTTGTTCTTTTTCTATTTTAGCCATGGCGTTGTCAGTTTGTTTTCGACTTATGAATGTCCCTCTGGTATCTTTCGCCTCTCTTTTAGGACTATGACTTGTCTGAAGATGGTTTTAGGGCATGTCTTAGTCCTAAGTCAGGTTAACATGGTTAACGAAAGTCTCCTTAGATAAGATATGTCCTGAATTTGGTCCTAAAGTTAAAATATATGAATAGGTGTCTTTGGGTGGTCTTATGGATAGTCCTAAAAGTAACAATGTCCTAAGTCGAAATAAAAACAACATTTATAGCCAACAGTCAGTATTTAAAGAGTTTACCTTTGTGAAGATACTATCCCATGTCTTCTCCTCTATATTATTCGTCGCCACATTTGATAGCTTGCTGACTAAATTCCACTATACTTATTTACTTTAGCAAGCAAAATTTAATAACTATTATAATTTCCTTTATTTCCTTTATTTCATATTTTATAACATATTTTTTACAATAAGGTCCTGCAGTATAAAATTCAATAATAAAAATACTAATACTAATATTAAACTTTTATACTGTTATCATATTTAAACAAAGTGTTTTTAAAGATTCAATTATTTTACATTGTTTTGAATTTGTAGACAAATATCCATAAAATACTTTCCGATATCAACGAGGAGCGTTTATAGTATTCAGTTTACATGTGGGAACACAAAGCATACAAGTACTTTGTCTAAAAGCAATTTTAGTTTTTAAAGTACTTCACCAAATGACTCCGGTATATATCAATGTATTTAGATATGTACATCGGATACATTTCTAAATACATTGAGATATTCAGGAGTCATTTTGTGAAGTACTTTTGGAACTTAAATTGCTTTTCTATATACAAAAATAATCTGAAATGAGCATCAATCGCAGCTTTCCTAAGAGTATGTTTGTCGATGTCATATAATAATGCTCATTTAAATTAATGCGTGCGACCCGTTTGAAGGTTAACTATAAGCAACATGTTTTGCACCTGGCAAAATGGAACAACAATAATTGATTGAAGTGTGGAAAGCATTTGAATTTCTGTTTCAGAAAAAAAATGGACTTCTTTCCTACTTAGGCTGATTGAATGCATGTAATAAAATCGAATTGACCTCAGGACAAAACTAGTTTAAATATATAGCTAAAATTGCAGCACGAATATCGTCTCTAACAAAGTTTTATGACAATTAAGTTTACTTGTTGTATACAATAAACTCATCATAGATACCAGGATTAAATTTTGTAATTACGCCAGACGCGCGTTTCGTCTACAAAAGACTCATCAGTGACGCTCGAATTCCAAACAATTAAAAGGGCCAAATAAAATACGAAGTTGAAGAGCATTGAGGACCAAAATTCCGAAAAGTTTTGCCAAATACAGCTAAGGTAATCTATTCCTGAGGTAGAAAAGCCTTGGTATTTCAAAATTTCAAAAGTTTTGTAGACAGTTAATTTATAAATATGACCATATCAATGACAATTCATGTATACAATTTATTCATCATTTTCAATAGTATTTTAGTAGTATATAATAATGAATCTATTTAAGTACTACCTTTATTTTGCGTGATTTATTTCATTTAATATTAAATACCTCCTTCCTTTACATATATACGGAAAAACATTGAAATATGTTTCATTTTTTTTTCTATATATTTCATTAATGAAATATTTGTTAATATTTCTTATCAGTAAAAATTACATATTTCGATTCTCGTTAAAATCATCATTATGGAAAAGTTTCTCAACCAATCAAATTGTAGGATCATTCATAAAAACCTAATTAATGAGGGAATTTGGTTCACTGTTCACTTTGACATGGAATAGCCTTCTTCCGGTTCAATGGAGTCCGAATGTATGTGAAGCAAAAAGTAAATAGCTCTTTCAAGTATAAACTAACATATAAAATATTATCCAGATCAACCTTTATGATTAAAAGTACGGTTGGTTATAATTGTCACATTATTAAGTAATTCCTTAACACTTTTTTTGGTAGACGAAATTAATTTCTTTTTATTTCAAGGTCAACAACGCCATCTTATATGCATAAATTGTTACAAGCAGCACCTTCAAATGGACCAGGAATCGTAATTAAAATTAACAAAGATAAAAAAGAACTATCAACTGCAGTAGAGATTGGAGAATTGTTATCTTTAACAATAAAAGGACCCGGTATGTATTTTAATAATATTTTTAAATGTATAGTTTTAGGATAGGCCTTTTTTATTATAGTATACTATGATGTATTCTATTAAAAGATAGATAATCGTTCAGTTTTGAATGTTATCAACCATTACAAAATTGTACCCTAAAATAAAATTTCCTAAATATATTTTGTTTGAATATAAAATCTAATAAGGAATATTATTATATAGATGATGGTGAATCATATGAATTTCCCATGGTGATAAATTCTGATAACGTCACATCTGAAAAATAATTTATTTATTTTCACTCTCGATACTTTTCCCGCCTTTACCGACTCCAGACTTCCATCTTAGGATTTGCTCTTTGATACTGAAAACTAATGTGTCACTAAGTGTATCACATATGAACAATAATTGTATTAATAGTCCGGGTACATTTTAAAAGACTTCAAAC
Organism: Mytilus coruscus; assembly: GCA_017311375.1. NCBI lineage: Eukaryota > Metazoa > Mollusca > Bivalvia > Mytilida > Mytilidae > Mytilus > Mytilus coruscus. The sequence goes on from CM029598.1 coordinate 46,955,311, forward strand.
TCTACATCGTTCTCCTCGAACTGACAATCTGCCATTTTGACAGATGTGTGCACTACACATTTATTTTTATGACAAAAAGTACAGTGAAATCGACATTACATAAAGTGTATCAAACTACCGCCAGTAACACTGGAATATATAATAATAAGTAAAATTAATCGCCGTATTTGAATATAAAAAAAAAAGACCACTTGTGATCGACCATCGCTACGGATTACACTTGTGATGTGTATTCGTTTAATTCATGCGTCGTTCGGTCATGCGTTGTCTTAACCGCTTATTATTGGTATTTAGATAAGGTGATACGTTTTACTTTGATAAATGAATATTTCTATTGTCGTTTGCTGAAAAGTTTGCAAAGATATGAATGAAATGTGTTTTATCACCAGTACACATATTTTAGATAAGCAAAATGACGAAGTTAAAGGTCTTTAATGTTTTCAAGTATGACAACTTTTAAGATAGCAAGTTGACGAAATAATGAATAAATGCTTGTTCAGATTATGTTGAAGTCTGTTTCCGTCGACAACATCATTTTTTTTCAAAATGTTTTTTTTTCCTTTAAAATCATCATTTTATTGGAAGCTTTTGATAAAACCAAATATGATACAATATATCTTTTAATCTGTAAAGATGTTCTTTTAATATTTTTCACAAATTAAAATGTTTATGGCAATGTGTTATTTTTCTAACCCTTGCATGTATGTTTCTATATGCTTATTCAGTCAGCAGAGGGGTATAATTTGAAGTCCCCATCTATTATAAAAACATTTATTGGTTCAAGCATTGTAGATGGTATTAATGTTAAACATGTGACATTAAGATATCACACCGGGTGATAGAAAAATTAGATGACACAATTAAATTAAAGTAGTTTATTCAAACCTTTTCTATTTACAGTTTTTTGCCGAGAGAGTAATTTCCAAGTGTTATTAAAAGTTGACAAAATTGTCCATTCTGGTATAAAAGAGATTTTATAAAATTTAGATTTGTTTTCATTTGCTCGTATTTCAATCTTTTTCTGCAAGAGAAAATACAAAAAGATTATTCGCCGATTGAGTAGTTTTCAGTTGAACAACAATGGAAGTCTTACTCTCCAACAACCAAGCTCATTAGTGTATGATTACGGTTAATTGTTTTTTTAAACATTTTAAATAATTCTTCAATAACTATAACAATGTATCACTAATTATCTATCATGGTGATGAAAGATTATCTTAGGTAAACACGCATGGAAAAAGAAGGTCATTAATCGGTGTCTTCCTCGGATGCCAACATTTTATATGCTACCTATTCCTTGAACATCAACAAAAATATTTCAATAGATGTTTATATAATATCAATAGGTGTTTTTTAAACTATTTAAATGTTTTATAAGTATTTAACTGTTAAAAATAATTAATGAACTTGATAAAAGATAAACATTTTATCACTTTTGATAAGAAAAATAGTAGATTTTGTGGTTAAAATTATTATGAATTTTAAAGAAATAAAGAAAATTAAAATGTTTTAATACTTTTATTAAAAAGACTGCGAGACAGCAGCACACAATGCAGCAGCTACAGTGTCACATATGTAGTGCTTTTGTCAATCTGCTAAATGTTTGCGTATGTTATATGTATTGTTGTTTATGTGTGCTCTCTGTATAAATAAACAATATATTATTCAAAATTGATTCTTTTCTTCTTTTATGCTATGAAAAAGTATGAAAATATCTTCCACAACTCTACAAAGTGTCAAGAAAATCCATAAAATAGGGTAACAAAAATTCTGATGAGTTGCGAACATAAAAACACCTAAACAATATATTATGAATCACTTACAATAAAAAGGGTGTAATATTATAACCAACACAAACATCCTGAACTACTGAACAAAATAAAACATAGTAATCTAACACGAGAAACAAAGTTTAAAAATTCCATCAAGTAATATGGGAGGATATTACAGCACACACAACTATAGAAATATTGAAAAAAACCCATCAAAGTCCAAAGAGTCTATTGTAGAATTTGGGCAAACTGGAATTCCTGACAATATACATATGTTTACTTTGTGATGCAACACTTTTCAAAGTTTCATTTTAAGAGAATGCATATTTGTCCAAGGAGCAACAGCAAAAATGATTTTCAACAACTTGACAAACATGAACTAGATTTAGCTACCTGTAATTTACCTATCTGTATTTAGTATGAGTGTATTGATAAGCATGCACTTTTTGTGATAACTACTTGCACCTATTCCTCGAACGCCAACACAATTTTACAGGTAAATTGTCGGTAGATCAAAGGATGTTGGCATTCAAGGAACCTATTAATCAATACAGCGGTCAGTGACCGAAAATTTTATTACACGTTTATCGTCAGATTAACTCTTCAATTCATTTCAAGCCGTGGGGTCATGTTTTGACATATGTATATCAAATAAAGATAAATATTGCATTTGGAATGCTTAAAAATATTGTTATCCTTGGAACCGTTAAATGTAGTTTCAACCGAAAAGTAGGTCAAACGAAATTTCGAGTCAACCGAGTTCGAGACAACGAGAGTTACGCGTATTTATTTATTATTTGTTTATCACTTATAGCCCAAAAGCGGTGCTTAAAAGTGGCGTTAAAACACCAAAATCAAAAATCAAATTTATCACTTATAATTTTTCTTGACTTTATATTTTATAGACTGATGGACTATGGACTACAATTATGTTTCTATTCTTTTTACAGTTATGTCGTTGATAGTGTGTGATAGTACACTTAAACATAAATCAGAATAATGAATATCACAGCTCTATCTAATATGGATGGAAAACCAAACAAGAAACATCACCAAGATATACAACACTGTTAACAATTTGTTTTTCTTGATTTACCTTAAAATTGACATAGAAAGGCACAATTGTTTTGTATTTATCACGTTCTCACTACGACCATACCACGATTTATCCGATTGCAACACGATCTTACCACGCTTCTTTTGCGATTATAGCACGCTTTTACCACGATTATTCTACGATCTTACTACGTTCATATCGCGATCTAAATACGCTCTGAAGCAATAACGTCAACATCATATTCCATATAAATACTGTTCCATTCCTTCTAATTTTATTAATACATAGAATTCTCGAAAACAACACAGGCATGCCATCAAAATCTACCAGAACTCGTGGGCGTGGTGGTAGGGGTAGAGGTAGAGTCAGAGGGGCCTCTGATACGAATCCTGATCCAGATGAGATGTCGGATCAACCAATCCAACCTGAATCACAACGTATTGCTGATCCATCAAGATCAAATGACGATATTTTATTGAACAATAGTGGGAATGATACAGATGTGTCAAGCATGGTTGAGCTGTTGGAAATTAGGGACATGAGGTCCAAATTACATACAGACAAACAAAACCTGGAGAGCTTTTATATATTTTATGTGACAATGACAATGAGCTCGAGCATGGCTAGAACTCAAAATGGTCGTAGTATGAACGTAGTTAGGTCGTAAGACGAGCGTGATAGAATCGTACTATGGTCTTGAACAGCGTAGTATAAACGTGGTATAGTCGAAGTAAATGCGTAGTTTGGTCGAAGGAAGAAGGTGATGGTCGTAGTGAGGTCGCTGTGAGATCAAAGCGCAATTTCTACGACTAGAATCGCGCTTTCGCTACGCTCTCGCTACGGTGGTACAGCGACCTTTGCGATCCTACCACGACCTTACTGCTCTCTCGTTACGCCTTTACAACGATCTGATTTCGCCACGACCGCACCACGGTTGTTTTGAACATGTTCAAAGTTGGCCGCGGTCATCACGATCATGAAGACCACACCACGACCGTACCACGACGTTACTGCGATCTACACGATTGCACTACGATCGTCAAAATTTGCATTTTTTCAGAGATCGTTATGCGATCGTGGCCTAGTGTGACTGCGGTATTACCCACAAAAACATCATAATTTATGGTTAATTTCTAATTTCAGCAAACACCAGAGTTATTCCTATGGGATGTAACGCAGCAAGCAAGAATTTTTTACCTTCTGTGGAACCAGTAAGTTTTTTTAAGTATATTTATAAGTCAACGTTTGTGGATAATAGCTTTTATATAAATAATGGTTCAAAATTTTATACAGTTGATATAACCTTTTGTCTTCTTAGTTTATGGAAGGCTCAAAGTGCTTGTTTGATAATCAAAATTTATAGTGAAAACCTACCGGAGACCGCTTAAAACAGTGAGACCCCTAGTTTTCAATACACAAATTTTTTAATGTCATTTATATCTATATATAAACTTACTATAAGCATAATATTATTAAGATGGAGAGATCAAGAAGATCTATCCAACGCTCTGTGCCCTTTCATCTGAATTCTTGACGATTCTGATTTGAAAAGCCCTCCGTACATATCGAAGATGACTTTTTCTGGGAAATACTTTTAATAGAATCTGTATATATACAAAGTCTACAATTAAAGTATTTAATTTTGTGGATATTGAAAGACTCGGTAGGTCTCCTGTAGGTAATATGGCACTTTGAGCCCCAGTAAACATAGAAGACAAGAAGTTACCAAATTTTATGTAGTGTCATTTGTATCTTTATACCAACTTACTTTCTGCATCATATTATGACGATTGGAAGATCAGGAGGTCTCACCATTGCCCTGTGCCTTTTTTGGCTTTCCATAATTATTCATATTTACATTATTTAATGTTACCATAGCAATCGTTTGTTTTGTTTGAAAAAATATCATGCATAAACGTACATCTTTGGTTGTATTTTATTGATAAAAATCTATATTTCATAAGACAAATGTGCGAATTTCAAGGTTTAGCTAGCTTTAAAACCAGGTTCAAGCTAGAAATGTAAGGTTTGAAAATACTATGTTTTAACCACCGTGATAGAGAGTGGAGTTTTGAAGTGAAAATGAATAACAGGCCAGAAGTTATGTAATATGTTTCTTAATAATAAACTCATCTTTATTTTTATATCCTCATAGAAACATTGTACAAGTGTGCATATATGCAACATATTTTCACCAGAGTCGGTCATGATCTCTATGTATATTGTACAGTACGGGTTAATTCATTTGAGAGTAAAAAAAATATCTTTCTAGAAGCCCGTTTGACATAAATCAAATCGCACTGACATTTATTATAAAGACAATATCTAAAATCGTTGTACTTGATACAAGAAGTTTATAGTACGTCTTTATATCTGATTATCATACACATTATTACAATGTTTGGAACAAATTACCGAGATTCCCCAGTGAAATAAAACCAATAATTTCACATTTATAATCTATGTAGGAAGTTCACTCCTCTGACGTCATACACTAGAATGTAGAATAAAACAGTGAATGTGTCAAAGAGACAACAATTCGAGATAAGAACAGAACACAGCACGAGGCAACCAATGGATCTTACACGCACGAGTGAAATGTCTTATTCGACGCTAAATGCTGGCCAAAGGACAATAATGTATACTTGTTCATCGAAAAGTACGAATAACTAAATTCTAAAATACAAATGATGGTTGTTATCACAACGTTCAAAAATAATTGAGAAATGGTAGAAAATGATGCAGCTAATTTCATTATCTACTTTATGTCCATTAAAAATATGTTGTCTATGTAATAAAATGAATAATTAATCCAAACGCACGACGCATTACGAGGGAATTAAAATACCAGGCATCCGTCTGTCCGTGTGCCTTTTATCCGGTCTTGTTAGCGCTCACGTGTACAATTCTTGCCAGATTTTTATCAAATTGATATCTAAGGTTTATATCAGCAATGTCTCGCACAAGTTTGAAAGCGAGTACCGATCAATTATTATAAAAGAGTTATGCCACTTTGGAATAAAAGTTTTATTGAAATGCTCATTGTAAGTGCTAACATGTGTACAATGTTTGCCAGATCTTTATGAAATTTATATAAGCAATGTCTTAGACAAGTTAAAAAATCAGTGCCGATCAAAAACTCTTGATAAGAATTCTGCTCCTTGAAATATTTTTTTGTTATTGCCTTTGTACAGATAAAATATGTACAACGCGGTGGACATAGAGCTCGTGTGTTTTTCATTAGAGAACAACGTCCTTTGTATTTAGCAATGATGTAAAAGCATTGTTACGATATGTTTATGCTTATACGTTGATTTGAGTCATTTAATTTTTCAGCACTAAATGTAGATCCTATGATAAAGCTATCATGGAGGATACGTGGACACTCGGCAATGAATCAATATCGATAGACATGTATGCCTTTCGTTTTGTTGATTCAAGCAGTGTTACAATTGAATGCTCCGCTTATATTTGCCCATCATCAGATTCAACATGCATCAGTGCAGTAAACGTGTGTATTTATAAAAGAAAATTATCGATCTGCTCTATCACCCTCTCAGTTATGTGTTATGTATATACTGTCCTTTTAATCTATTAAATTTATATACATGGTGTCATTGCCCATTTATAAAGCAACAATACTAACTTTATTCAGACTCGTACTTCAACATTGTTATTCGTCCCAGAATTTTCTAAACAACATTCCAAAACTATTTAAAGGTACCATATTCTTTTATTCTATTCAACAGACCTGTCAACCACAAGCATCAGGTAGACGGAGACGGCGCTCCAACATAGAACCCCAGCTTCTGAATACATACAAAGAAGATACTTCATCTGTATCATTTACTGTTACTGATCGCTTTAATAGTGCAAATGGAAGTGAAGGTATTTAACACTTTTTTACTTTCTATTTCTAACTGCAATTTCATTTAGAGTACAACTGTCATTATTGAGTAAAGATAACAAAATGTTTCAGTATAACATGTATAAAACCAGACATTTCGATATTATACTTTTAGAAATCTTGGTAAATACGATTTTTTAAATATTCAAATATACAAATGATTATTTATTTAAGATTAATAAAGATATAAACTTTCACTAAATCTATTGTATAATATTACATAACCACAATGCAATTTCAATGTTCAAATAAAATTGATTGATTGATTGATGGTGTTTTAACGCCTCTTTTAAGCGCCACTTTTGGGTTTTTCGTGGCGGCTAGTTTTAATGGCGGAGGAAGCCGGAGTTCCCGATGGATACCACCGACTTTCGATAGGGAAACTGACAACCCTAGTCAATTAAGATTGGTGTCGAGTGCACCGAGACCCTGTTTAAAAAGATCACCGGAAATAATCCAGATAGTTTACATAATGTTGCATGCAGAAAATATTCGAGGATCAATTGTTTATACATAGACAATGTGATTGGACATTTTTATAAAACAAATACTTGAGGCGATTTCATCGAACCATTCCTTGTCCGTGTTATCGTTATCAATGACTATAATGTCTATTGAACAGTTGTTGTCATTTCGTTTGATGTGTTTGAGTATTTGATTTTGCCATTTGATTAGGGACTTTCCTTTTGAATTTTCCTTGAGTTCAATATTTTTGTGATTGTACATTTTGGAATAACAGAATGGCCTGCTCGAGAAACAGTTGTTGTTATTGTTCCCTGATGTCATCTAATTTAAAAGGGTGTCCCATTTATCCCGGACAACCTATCTAGATCTTTATAGATATGTATTTCTATATAATACACGACAAGACTTTGTCCTTCCTGATGGCGAGTTTACTCTGTTTCCATCTTAAATAGTTTTGTCTTACATCAAGCAAAGAGATTCCACTGTAAGTTCAACTAAACGGAAATCATATCGTACTTTTAGAGATTTTAGTCGTCAACAATGTTTTAAATTTCATAATGTCACCACTCTTTGACAATTCTTTTGTTCGTATCAGAAAGTAGATACTTTGTCATTTTAATGTATAAAGCGAAAATCTTTAAAACAAGATAAAAACAGTATGTCTAAAACATTATTTGATGTTCCATGTTTTTTTCCCTTCTCATTACTAATCACACCATTTGACGAAGCTATTTATAAACACAATTATTTGTGTCATCTTATTTCAGATGTATCTGGGAACATAATTATGTATATCACAGCAGTGCTTATCACCATGTGTTGCCTTGGAATAGAGTGATAACATAAAAGACATGAGATTATACCCAAAACAATGCATTTCTTATGGCTTATGTTTTACATATGATGTTTATTTGTGTCAGCAATATATTCATTTTAAATGACTAGTTTGGTTTGTTCTATTTGAATAACTTTTTGTCATTTGTCTTCAGGGCTTTATTTCTAATCCCTTATTATTGGTTGAGTAAATATGAAAAAGAAAATGTAGTATGATTGCTAATTCGACAACTCTTCACAAGAGACCAAATAACACAAAAATCAACAACTATAGGTCACCATAAGGCCTTCAACAATGAGCAAAGACCATACCGCATAGTCAACTATAACAGACCCCGAAATGACAAATGTAAAACAATTCAAACGAGAAAACTAGCGGTCTAATTAATGTACAAAAATTATCGAAAACAAATTAATATGTACTACAGCAACAAACGACAACCACTGACACGACTGAATTACAGGCACATGAATTGGGACAGACATATACACACCGAATGTGGCGGGGTTAAACATGTAAGGGATCCCAATACTCCTCTTAGGCAGAGACAGTGGTTTAACAGTACAACATATTAACGAACTATAAAAATCAGTTGAAATCAGATGGATACAAATAGAAGTACATACAAAAAATACAGAGTAGACGTGGCTGGGTACCTGTACATCCACAACACCAAAAGACAATAACAATGCATGTATAACAAAAACAATATTATTATGTTTATGAAAAAAATGAAGATGCAGTATGATGGCCAATTAGACTATTGTCAACGTATATTTGTTTGGCCTAGTAACAGATCCCCGGAAAATTTGTAATTATCAATGCCATGATATTCAAGTTTGTTTTTTTTTTTTTTTTTTTTTTTTTTTTTTTTTTTTAATTTTATTATTAAGTTACTTTTATTTTTAATGAGACTATACAACATAGTCATAATGAAGTATACAAAAGACACTATAGGTCACCATAAAATCGTCAAGTATGAGAAAATCCATACGTGTAGTCATCTTTATAAAAGATCATGAAATTACTAAATGTGAAAGAATTTACCCACGATAAAACCAATGACAGGATTTATAATAAAAACAATCGACGAAAAACAAACACGACAGACTGGAACAAACACGAATATTGTTTTACTCTGATATAAAACACCTAGCAAAAGCTATTATAATTTAATATCTGAGTAGACTAGAAGTGCATAGACCGTTATATAAAGTAATTCCAGTTTTAAGATTGTGTATTTTTTAATTGTAAATTTTAACAAAGTTGAAACCTGTAACCATTTGTTTCATAAGAATCACAATTTTAACAAAACAAAACTTAAACAATAATCATATGATACTAGAAATAGATGTAATTGAAAAATAAATCTGTTTAAGATCGATTAATGACACCATAATCTATCAAAGTAAATCATAAACAAAAACAATACACAAAACACTACGAAAAATTAAAGATTGAACAACGTGAATCACACAAAAACGGGGCCAAGCTAAGCTTCTCTGGAAAAACTCTCTGCATGTGATGATGAAACTCGTTTGTTCCACGTGTGAAACTCAGACAGACCAGAAATCATAACAAATCGGCGTGAAAACAACCTCATAAACAATATATAAATGAAACAATAGGCAGATCAGTCATATATTAACTTCCTTCCATCACCGATTTTGTCTTAGTTAAATTGAGATGATAACAGATTAAAAAGACTGAAAACTCCTGCTTATTTTGAACACCCACAAGATTTATTTCCTTTCGTAGACGTGTGTTTAATGATGTCAATGCATTTTATCATAAGTTATCTGTATAACTAGTAAATAGTAAGGATTTTAAACCAAGGGATCGAGTATCTTAGCTTTGGTAAAATTATCCGTAATTTAGGGTCATCAGTGCTCTTCAACTTTGTACTTATTCGGCCTTTTAAATAAAATATTCAAGCGTCACAATTGATTCTTATGTACATGATGTAGACAAAACGGGCGTCTGGCTAGCAAAATTCTAATCCTGGTTTCTATGATGAAATTATTTGAAGTAGGGAGGAACATCTTATATTTCTTATATATTTATATTGATATAATTCCATCTTGTTCATATTTAATGTCAAAGTACAACTCTTTGTGTCTCTGTGAAATTATACCAAAACAAAACCATTGAGAAAATAGATCCCATAAGCATGATAACGTGTAGTAGTCACACCTTCATATGTAAACGATGTCAAAGTAACCGCTTATTTCACATTTCAGAACCATTATGATGACTTCATAAAATGAAAGCGTCAGAAATGATTCTTATGTAGACGAAACGTGCATCTTGCGCGAGCAACATTCTAAGCATGGTTTCAATGATGAATTTATTTGGGGTATGGGTATGCATCTCAATCTGACCCTTTTCATGTTTTTTATATTCAAAATACATTCATAATTATATGCTATTTCATGTAGAGTAAGACTAAATTGAGATGCATTTATGACATACCTACATATGATTCAGTTTCAAATACGTTTGATATAGTCAACAGCCTTATCATATAGCTAATCAGTTGTCTTGCCTCTATAACATATCATGAAACATGGTATGGTTACCTATACAGAATTGAAAGTCGCATGCTTTATCTTCATGATACATACAACTCACAAAAATTGATAAAGTGGTGATTCTGATGTATATTAATTACATATGAACAGAAATGTATATTTCTCTCGCAAATTTAAGTTTAATTTGAGGGCACTTTTTATCAATTTAACATCCTGTAAAGGAGGAATGCTGTTAGTCTCATTTCATTTTGAACATGAAGTTATGAGCCCTCAAACTTTAATCCTTATAAATCTCAAAAGAAGTGTTGCAAAACAATCTTTTTGGTAGGAGTGAGCAGCTGAGATATCAAGTACCCAACCCTTTTCATATATTTTATTTATCAGAAGTATATACCTTGTCATATAACAATTAACAAAACCAGACCTATAGATATGTTTTTTTTTTATTTCTTCTAGTACATTTGTAGTATAGAGCCTGCTCATCATCACATGTTTAAAAGCAATGCAGTCGCAATAATCACACCTTGCTTTTGCAATAAATTCGTCACATCTTAAACACGGTCCTCTATTTGCCCCTTTTATATCTTTCATTATGAAGATTTTCATCTTCAATAGTAAATGAAATATGTTTGGTCAGATAATTGTAGTAACACCCACTTTCACTGATTTTTAAATACATGAACAACTGATAAAAGTTACATTGCCCTTCCCACTTAAAGGACGCTGCCACTATGGAATTTCTTTTAATAACTGTTATCATGTTTCATGTATACAAACCTTGACTTTTGATTAGGTGCAAATGTCAAAATGATCAGATTTATAGCACTTATAACTAGCATCAGTAGAAATACCACATTTGAATACATAGAAATTAATTGGTTTGGCAAATAGCTGATGCATTTACGACTGTGGTTTAACTGCATCATAAATAAAACTGACATCTGATTAGTTTCAGATACTTATGATAAAATCAAGCAAATGATAATAACAACCTATTGATATAATTAATCTGAATTTCTCACCCTTGTCATATATCGGGGATCATGCCTACCACTCATTACATAGTAAGTGTCATAAAGTGCATTTAGTGAACCATGGTGAAGAAACATTAATTCCCAAACACATTCTTATCACACACTATAGATGACCTAAAAACTTATTATAAAACACTTTATTCTCTACTTGTTATCATGATGTTTACGTGTTAAGTTACGTAAATGTTACGATATATTGTAATGGATTACCTGTAGAATATTATATTCTATAAATAACATTTATTAATTTTAGAAAATACTGTCGATCATGCGCATGAAGCTTTGTCGGATATACCCTGGTTAGCGACCATTACTGCAATTTCCAAGCGGAAGCAGTTTTAAAAGCTGCCAAATGATATGATGTGGCTTCTTTTGTGTGTGACCGGTAAATTACATTGTTATAAGATCCGCGGTTAATTTTTATTTATATTGAGTAATTTTCATCTTGTACATAACCAATGTCAAAGTACAACTCTGTGTTGTTCTGTGAATTTTATACACTACAGAACAGTTGACTTAACACATACCAGTTAGTTATAAAATGCCCTGGGGTGATGAATTGTAACACAATTAACTAAACAGCATAAAACGAACAGCCTAGTTTTAGCTAAAACATTTAAACAAAACATTTTAACAGATAGAAACTTACAATGAAAACGAAAATACAATCAGTGTGTTGGGTTTAAGTACACACATAATAAGGCGGAGATGAACATATTTGTCAATGTTCAACCTTTCCTAACATGGGACAGTGATGTAATCAAATGTTCATCATTACAAACTGTTAACAATTTTAAATGTCTTGAGAGAACAGATCGGCCGGTAGCACAAAGAACTCGTTGACAATAACAATAGGCACAAGTCTTGAATACTGTATTTACTTGAAGCTACTTCGTGGCCCACCGTCAACTAATATATAAAACATTTAACATTAACACAGCATTGTTGTACTTGAATATCAACATGTTCACCTCCAAAATTAATCCTTCATGCAATGTATCAATTTATAAGTATCACAAGTACACTGCATTATAAAACTTGATTAAAACTAAATAGCAATATATGTTGAATAAATTATTAAACTATTGAAAATAAGTTCTTTCTACAATGTTTTAAGATTAAAAGGGCTATTTTATTTATATATCTATTCTAGTTTATTAGCTCTATTCAACATCAGGATGGTATCCCTTTGTTGTGAGGTAGAGGTAGAGTCACACTTCCAAAAGGGAGTTATATATTTCAAAAGAATTTATCAAAGGTATAAAGAAATCCTTTATGAATATACTCATCATAGATACCAGGATTGTAATTTTGTATTTGCGCCAGACCCGCGTTTTCGTCTACAAAAGACTCATCAGTGAATCTCAAATAAAAAAAAACGTTAAAAGGCCAAATAAAGTACAATTATTCTTATGCATCAGGACAAACATATCCCTTTGAATCAAACACTTAACTTTTAATGTATACCTTTATCACTTTTCAGATTTTATAATATGTTTATACTTGATTCAAAATCTTTTGGAATCTTACTTCCTTATAATAATTGCATTGGTAGATCCAGTTAACTCTTCGCATTTAAATTTTAAATCCAGAACATGAACGCTTTTGGTTAAAATGCATTGTAGGGTCCGTTGAAAACTAGATATAGACATTAAAAATACTATGTAGTGTAAATAAATGTATCATGATTCATTGATTATTAGTCTAGGGAAAAGAAGATCAACAGACAATTAGATACAAAATATGCAAATTTTAGCAAGTCTATAACGAAGGCTTTATTTACGCTGAAATCACAATATGTTTTAATTTACAAAATTCCAAATTTAAACTAGTTTATTTATCTTTTCATCCCACACATTCTCTAACGTGAGGGTACCCAAAATGTTTCTTTTTTTACCTGGTAGACGTTTATTTATTATCCAAACAATAGCCAATTCTGTGTTTATTTTGTAGATGTATCATTATTTACCATATGTTTTCACTCCAGAACATGTACATTAGTAACGCTTTTGGTTAAAATGCATTGTAGGGTCCATTGAAAACTAGATATGGCAGCTACAGCTAATGTCAATCGTTCAGTTGGTGTGGGATTATCACCAGAAGACTTTCTCCCAGATCCTCCATCTGAAGACTGGGAATTAAATATACTTCTAGATGACATTGCTCAGGGAATTACTGAAGAAGATCTCAAACGACTAAAATCATATTGTATAGGTAAAATGAAACTTTATAAGCTAAAATTGTAACACAATAAAATTCTAAGAATTTTATTGTCAATTTCCTGTTAATTAAAAAAAGCTTGGAGTACGTGATAGCTATATATATAGGATATATTTTTTTCTACTCAACGAATTTTATGAGATAGATTTTGCTTGATTTTTCAACTAGGTTTTTGAAAGAATTTTGGAATATGTCTAGAAATCTCAATCTCCTTTTCTATGACCATGTAGGATATTTGCTGCACTAACTGCGGCAGAAATATTTTCATTCTAAATCAAAATTATGGAACTCTTATGTTATTTTGTCTTTTGGTATTTATTTTACCCTCTCAGCTGTGTGCTATTAATTTATTTTATTACCCATTTAGGTGGACCTGGTAAACGAACTCTTTCGGAAATGAAAGATGCTATGGATCTTTTCACACATTTACGACAGACTCGTCGTCTAACAAAAGACAACCTCATTGTACTTCAATCGATGCTGTTTCATTTACACAGAAGAGACTTACAGAAAAAGGTTGTTGAATATGCGAGAAGGCTTGGAAACGTGTTGCACTTCTATACCCCTTCGGACCAACCAGGTATGTGCGTCTCGTATATAATAAATGCTATTGTTTTGGGCTGCTTACTAAGTATTCCTCCTTGTCTCGTATTTAATAAATGCTATTGTTTTGGACTGGTGACTAAGTATTCCTGATTTGAGGGTTTTACCTATATTTTTTACATCTTTGAATAAGTTATACCAATTTCATAAATATATTTTGAAGTTTTATATGTGAAATGAATAATTTTATGTGAAAACGGTTAATGCAAAGTAAAATATATATTTCTTGTAAATTCATGCACAAAGTTTGTCAAAATCAGTTTACATTTCATTTACGGGAACCATTTGTAATAGTGGGGTTTTTTTTAGTTCCTAGATAATAAAATAAAAAGTTAGAGGAGGAATTGTTGATTCCGTTTACTGCAATCCATCTTTTAAAATCATTCTTTAATTTAAAACTTGGCTGTATGCATCAGAAAATCTTCGCTTTATTCGTGTTTTTCTACGCGTATGAATTTTACAAAACATACTGTTTAAAATTTTCAGATCCATTGCATAAATATGGGTACTTTTTTTAGAAAACGGCTACCAACATTTGACAATCCATGTAGAAGGAAGCGTAAATTTTGACAGGATCAAATTAGAGAAACTAAGAGATGGAGTGGCTAGACTTCTATGCATACCTCCTCAATTTGTTGTTGTAGATGGTATTGAACCAGGCAATAGTTTTCTCATTACATTTTCGATAGCAGAAGATTATATTGGTTTTATTTTTGAAATGGAGCAAGGCGATGCAGATTTCCTTATAGCCGAAGGTGTCGATTTTGTCAAAGTAAATGAAAAAGTAGTCGACCTGAAAAGTAAGATCTTGATGCACACTATGATAAATGTACACGATATACGAATAATTTGTATGCCATCTGTTTCCAAAATCAATATATATTTGATACTTTTAAAGTTGGTTATGAAATGATTATAATTGATCATTGCGAAAATACATGTACTATGTGGTGAAAATATTTGTATCATAATTCATTGATTATTGGTCAAGGGACAAGTAGATCAACAAACAATTTGATACAAAATATGTACATTTTAGCAAGTCTATAACGAAGGCTTTGATTTATTTACGCTGAAATTACAATTTACTTCAATTGACAAAATTCCAAATTTAAACGTAATTTATTAATTTTCATTCCACAAATTCTCTAGCGTGAGGGTACCATAATTGCACCTATTTTGACATGGGGTTTTGCCTTATAGACGCTTATTTATGATCCAAACAAAAGTGTCCATTCTTAGTTTATTTTGTTGATGTTTCATTATTTACTATATGATTTCACCAATTTTATAATGCATCCATATTGAATCATCGAAAAATGGTTTTAACAGACCTACACACGATCTATGATTCTGTAATGAGAAGTAACCAAATTGAATCCATGCTTAAAATCACATCCTAAAAATTGAATAACAGATGTTCTATTACTTCAAAAGTAAGAACAATTTGACATAAGGCAATGCTTACTATTCATTTTTATAAAAAAAAAAAATGCTTGTAACATATTTTACTTACTCATTTTAAAAGATGAATATTTGTGGATGTTGTATGGCGACGTTTTCTTTTACTTGTTCCAATGAATTCTTCATCTGTTTATATATGCTGTGAATATTTTGTGTCTATCTAAATATATTTACCTATGTTGAAAGACGTGCATGATGTTAAACCATAAAATAAACTTGTTTAGTCTCTAAGAAAACTTCGAAGATTTCCGCTGCTGTTTTGCTAAATAGTTGCAGTTTGGGTACTCGGTGCAATATGGGTACAATGACTTTGAGAATACACAAGAAAATGTTGATTGTTAAGTGAAACACAACTTGGAATGAATATATATAAATACAGCTTGTCAGAAAATATGGTGTAAAGATATCTAGTATCAGTACCTCTGCACAAATCTGAAGTCTTTACTGACACAAATGCATGGTGCAAATGATAATTATATACAGTATGTTGACAAAAGTCATGCCCGTTTTATAGTATTTAACATAAATCCCCTACCCATTTTAAAACAATGAACTTTTCTCTCTACCAATTTTTGTGAAATATTCAGATATAATAATAGTTGACTATCATCACCGTCATATATGTTTTAAATGTTTATTTAAAGAGTAAATTATTTTAAAACAAACATTTCAACTCTTGAAATATCACAAAACACCTCAAAATGATACAGAAAGTATTGAAAAGGAAATGACTATTGCCCCACATGATGAATATCACACTAAAACAGTGATTTTGAAGGTTATATTCGTGTAATGAAAATAAGTCTTGCTAGTTCATGTAGTTGACAAGCTTGTTTGTTCTAACCCTTCGTAGATACATAAAAATAGCGTTTGGTAACATAACAATAGTGAGCGTTAAATAACATTAAATACTATGCGCGAAAGTTTGGGATACACTACATGTAACAGTAAACTACGTTCTAATATATCTTGGTCCATATTTACGATACTAGTCATTAACCTAATAAAATGATACATAATGCCTGTCATTCCAATGCTATGATAAAGAGCTAAAGTAAATAGTTGAGTTAATAAGCCACCAGTGTTTACAATACGGACGGAAAACCTAACTTAATCGCGGTTGTATTTTAGTACTTCTTGAAAATGATTTTCCTAAATTGATATTGTGACTTCCAACGGTTCGTAAGGTCAAGCATAGTTTTCGTTAGCTTCATTCATTCATTTTGGAAACAATCTTAAAACAATGAAGCAACAGAAAACAAATAACCCAAAATGCATTACACAAAAGCAATAGGACAAGAAATGAAGTGAAAATTGATAAGATAAAACATGGCAATTTGACAAATAAAATAGTCTTCTACATGAATACAACTATCCTTTCTCATTGTTTTACAAAACATTAATGCACCTAACAACAAAATACATCTCGGCCTTGTTTAAGTTTTCTTCTAGTCATCCCCGGCATGTACTGGTCTTTCTATGTATACATTATGTCAATTTCATATATACATTTTGAACTTCCTATTCTTTAATCCGAAACAACCTCGAAATCAACTAATGTAATTTTATGTTCAAATGCTTGTTACTCGTTATGTTGTGTCACATTCTATTAATGTATGATGTAATGGCAATAACGATTGTGTTTGAATTGAATTGGGTTAAATTTTGTGTAATTTTGTAAAGATTCAATAACCCAAAATAGTTAATGTACTATAGATAGTGGTTGCTTGTGTTTATCAGGTTCAATTTATCTCTATTGTAATTTTTCTGCAATGGATATTACATAATATAATCAAACATTTTTTTTATATGTTGCACAGGCGTACAGAAAGAACATTCTAAAGAAGATATGCTGGCAATAAAGCACGAAATGCAGTCATTTACAAAGCGAATACAAGCATTGGAATCAGATTTAGATGATACACAGGCTCAACTGATTAAAGTGGAAAGAGAAAGAAGTTGTATAAGACTGAAAATTCTAAATTCAAACAAACTAGTCAGACAAATGATTTCATAGCAGTTATGGTGCGAACATTGTGGTTTTACGTGCTTTATTTAAAAGCTTTCAAGCCATTCGAAAGGCTATCCACGAAGGCAGCATGTGCTTTATTTCATTGTATGCTTAAGGAAACAAGGAGACTTAACTATGATTCAAATATTATAAGATCATTGATAGAAGCTAATGCAATGATGATAAAAGCAAAAGTTTCAGAAGAATTGAATGTCCACATTCTAAAGTATAAATCTCAATTACAAGAAATGGCGTCAAGGATTAACTTTTGGAATATGAAAAGAAAAACTAGCTTATTACTTGAATATTGAGAGCATTCTCCTATTTTGTCCCAAAAGAAGAATTTTGGTTGCGAACACTTGAAAGATCTTTCTATCAACCAGGTGCACCTATACCGGTAATTTCAGGTATACGTGATTGAGATTCCTTTTAATTGTTTTATATCTAGAACTAATTTATTTAAATCTGCTGAAATACAAATGTGTTGAATTATCATAGGTCAAGTAAACGGGGATTCAAAATCAAAAGTTGAACAAGTACAAAACACCACAGCCAAAACAAAATATGGAGACCAGATAGAAATGCCAGCCACCAGTACAAGAAGACTAATGTTCGAGCATCAAAGACAAAATATTTAATCAAGTTGAACTAGGTTTATACGTTACGAAAAGCAGATTTACAAATGATACCCGTCATGTCGTCCACATCATTATCTTTTGATAATTTGCTTTGTGTGCGTAAAGTAACTTGGAAATGATCATAGGATAGAGGATTCGACAAATAACACATATCCCTTGCAAACTAAATTCGAAATTTTGTAATGGACTGTAATTCAGATGTCATCCTTACAACGTTCTAAATAAAGCTTCCACGTTAACGTTTCGTATCTTTCTTATAAGCAGGAACCTCTTTCCAACGAATCCGTTATCGAAAACGCTACTTGTTTGAATATCGAATCAACAATATCTGCGAAATTATCTGCTTATAAAGTGTTCATTAAGGGCTTTACTTGACCGCTTGATTTTGTCGAAAAGATTTATTGCTTTATATTTCAAAACAATGTTTATCGTCTGCAGGGAAAATGTTCCCTTTGTCAACAAAGTTTAAAGGATAACGAACTTGTGACAATTCTGGTATAAAATGGAGACAAAATATTCTCGAAAGTATTAAACAGCGCAAACTCCAATTTTCATACAATTATAGAATTTAAACAGATGTGTTTTAGCAAGAACAATTCTTATGTTTGAAAATAATATTCATATTTCATATGTAATGGTTCCTTTTCTTTTAAATATTTGGTATATCTGATGGGCTAATCACCGTCTTCATAAGCATCTATTTAATCAAATTATAGCGTTAAATAACGCCATTTCATATCGTTTTTCTCTGCATGATTGTTTATTTAATTGTTTTTTTTTTCAATTTCAATCAATAGCGACAATCGGAATTTCCGATCCAGATCTTCACGTTATATTGACCAAATTGTCTAAGGAACTAAAGAAAAAAGACAGGAACAAATTGCTACAAGGCTTGCCAGATGGGGAAAAGAGGAAAATAGAAAGAGCACCAAATACCTTATTACAGGCATTATGGGAAAAAGAAAGAAGGAAATCAAATGGTAGAACAACTTTAGGTGAGTTTGAATACTATTTTTTCTAGAATACATTTTTGCTTTGGAACGCTGTCAAACGTGTTGAAAAAATATTTATGTTTTATCCTTGACCTTTTAGAGTTCTAGATTTTATACTTCTAGAATTGTTTTTAAAGAACATTTACCATCGTAAAAATTAAACTAAATCGATAGAAAATTCATGAAAAATATACCAAAATATGACATTAATCAAGAAGATAATATGCATATCCTGGTTAAATGCACTATATTTTGTATTATTATTTTGTGAAAAGTCGTCAAAATAATAATCTTAATAGAAAGTAGTTTTGATAGTGTAACATTTTAGTACTCAATTGAGTTATGTCAAGATCTATGTTTGCTAAACTGTCATTTGATTGGCTGTTTTAAAATAAGTTATCACTATAATCGTATTAAATAACTAGCTCTCAAACCATTATTTGAATTTCAATATTGCCGCTACCGATAACCCTTCTTTTGTGAACCGAATACTTGCATATTTGTGTTATACATTATGTTAAATAGACATTAACTGTTTAGTGTCTTTAAATATCAGCCGTATTTGTACTTGGCTCAAAACAGAATTATATCTCGCTGAAGCTCGCATTACATCTGTTTCTTAGCCTCATACAAATACAGCTGATATTTAAAGACAAGAATTCGTTATTGTCTGTATCCTGCAATTAATTGTGTACATTGCTTTGCTTATAAAGACAGAAGATTGCACATTAATTGCATTTATTTTCGATTTAAAATATATAAGTTTTGTTTATTTTACCATTACGCCTGCGTAGTAACATTAAGAATAAATCACGCAATCAGCTGACAACCGGGTAGAATCTCGTATGGTCAACAATAATACAAAGCTCAAGGCTAATAATTATTTATTACAACATAACAACTAATATCAACAGTAAAGAGAAATAACAAAATATAAGACAAAAGCGATGATGTGTACACGCTTTAGAATTTCGAACTGACCGTGACATTCATTGAATTGACATTGTTGCATGGTTGATTTTGTGTGTCACATAATACACATTTTTTAACTTGAAGATTTGCGCCGTAGAAAGTTTAGTTAATCCCTTTGCTGTGCATGTTTGTCTTGAGCAAATTGTTGGTTTTGAATCTGAGACGGAAAACAAACAGATTTTAAATCAATCGATTGTTCACATAAGGTCAAACAATAATAATTGGAATGCGACTGCAATACAAATTATGACATGTATGAGGTCCCAAAAGTTCTTTTAAAACCACTCGCCAACAGCAATTCACAAATGTAGTCTGGCAGTAGTCGGACCTTTAAAGCGATATCTGTATACATGTAGTATACAAATACAGGCTAGTGATATTTGTTGGGCTGTTAATGTACGATAAGACACCCAATTGCAGGATACATGTGAGTATACGTTTACTACATTTAAGTTATTTCACTTATTTCCCTTATCTGCTTTTTTTCATTTTTTCCTTCTAAAACAAACTTTGCTATTCTATTTTATGAAGATATGTGGTTCCATGCTATCATGAAAGAAATCAACAGACTAGATTTACACAATCAATTTCGTGAAATGGTTGAAGCAACCATGATTCAGCGACCAAATGCAGACAAAAGCCTAAGACGTCGTCCACCACTTCAAGATCTCCAGGACCTTATAAGAGTCCAGGTAGAAGACAACGTCGTAGAGTTAATAGCACTCCTGGCACGTCTGGAATGGCTCATACTGATTCTGATCAGTCATCTGGATTTGGTGAAATGGAGCGGGAAAGTGAAAGCAGTTTAACTGAATTCCAGATTCTGAATAAAAAAATGCAAAGAATAGAGACTGCATTAGAAACTTTAACTTCAATGAACTCCAAAGAAGAATATAAATTTTCACCGTTTACGAAAGATACAGAAAGTGCATTTTCGTCGATTCCATCATACATTCCTAAACCTAAATAATGTATATTCATCGTAATTTTCGACTGCTATTTTTCATGTCATAAATTATGTACATTAGTTCGGTACATCATTTAAATAAAAACAGTTTTCCTTGATACAAAATGAGCATTCACTTTCAGCTTCTTATTTTAAATCCACTATTACCTACTCATGTTTCAGTTTTAGTTTTTTTTTTCGATTTTTTTGTAGAAAATATCTATTGTGTTAAACTGAAATTTGCATACCAAAATTTGTGATTATACTATTAAGGAGCTTCTGTGCACTATTGTTTAACTATCATAAACATTAACCATTAAACATAATGGGTGTTTTATAATTTGATGTTCATAATAATTTATAGAAGGGATATTTGAAAAATAATTCATGGGATCCGTAGATTTGTTTTCATTTAACCAATGATTGGGCATTTATATACGATTATATTATCCCGGGCGATAGAGAATGGTAAAATACGTATACAAATGCCTAACCCATGGCTAAATGAAAACAAATCTGCGGTTGCCATGAATTATTTAGATTCTTATATGACAGTTACGGTATTTTGTCATTCGTGAAAGCCCTTTACGCACGAAACTTGTTTTGCTGTTCCGTTTTACTCCCCATATAATAATATTAATAATGTTATATTATTCACATCTTAAAATGTTCTTTTTATCTCATTTGATAACATTCCGAGGCGTACAAAAAGCTTGAAAACGCTCGGTGTTTACATATGACGCCGGAAGCATACATATGACTTCCCCTAATTTACTAGTAGTTTCCAAAGACAGTATAACATGATTTCGCGGAATTTTCGTTTCATTAAATTCTACACCGAAATGATAAATGAACATGACTCATTTGTTTATTTTGCATTTGAATAGAAAAATTCGTATTGTTTTTTGAGCTTGGCCTACGTGAAAAGTGGGTTTTTATTGTCGCAAATTAAGTTTACCTGTTCGTATGAATAATGTTGGCGTAACGCAGAACAGCCAATTATGTCCATTAATGCGTTTGCGCTAAAAGTAGATATACTGGTTGACAATATATTGATCTTCATATTGGAATTGTTTGTTGAAACTGACAACCTAACTAAATCCTATTAAGTTTTACTGAATTTGCATTCAAGAATTTGTGATTATACTATTAAGGAGCTTAGTAATCTTCTGTGCACTATTGTTTAACTATCACATACATAAACCATGAAACACAATGGGTGCTTTATTATTTGATGTCCATAATATTTGTTTCGAAGGGATATTTGTGTGTTGAAACTGACAACCTGACTAGATTTTAAAAATGATAAATGTACTGAAGCTTTTAAGAATCTTTGTAGAAATCTGAGTATTGAATACACACAATGAGACCAAAATAGTCGTGATACTGTAATTTTTCCGGTTGTGTCCTTTGTTTAATTGTGCTTTTTGGACTGATTTCGCATGCTGGCTGATGCATGCATAACAGGAGACGTTACTTTGTCGGTATTGATTATTCGAGAGTTCATGCAATTTCCTCATGAGTTTTTGTTTTCCTTGATTTGTCTTTTTAATCGAGTTATGAGATTCGAACCTGGGTCAACTACTGATTGTGGCACCTCTTACTAGCGTATTTTAAAGGGAGTAACACGACGCATGTGAAGCAGAAT
The DNA here is from genome assembly GCA_017311375.1 of Mytilus coruscus. NCBI lineage: Eukaryota > Metazoa > Mollusca > Bivalvia > Mytilida > Mytilidae > Mytilus > Mytilus coruscus. The sequence continues at coordinate 46,978,406 of CM029598.1, forward strand.
TTGCTAGCCTTTCCGGAGAACTGAGATCACTCCCGGTTTGTGGTTGGGTTCTTGTATCTCAGTCTTTATTTTTACAATACTGTTGTTTGTCTTTTGGTCATTTTCGGGATTTTTTTTTTTTTTTTTTTGCCATGGCATTGTCTGTGTGTTTTCGATTTGTGAATTTGAATATCCCTTTTGTATATGTCGCTTCTCTTTTAGATTCAATGGACATTGGTGACGAATACCAATATGTTATGTCGTGTAGCTATTTCAATGTTAGAAAAATCTGCTACTCCAAATTTTGTCTTAAAGATAAAAACACTGATAAATTTGAACAATTTTATTTTTCAGACAATGAAGCATTATAAGAAGAACTAAAAAAATTTAGTTTTAGAATCTGTGAATTTTCTTATAAAAAGGGCAAATAACTGAATATAACTCGAAACCAAAGAACATGTCTAACCTGTAAAACCATAGAAGAAAACCACTTTCTCCTCTCCAGTCAATTTTAATGACATTGCAATAGATAATCCTATAAAATCGGTCGTCCCACTGTCTATATCACTCTGATCACCTCTTAATAAAATTGCTTATCATGGCTTTGTAACGTCAAATACGTTGACCCGGCCTTAATAACTTTGGCTCGAACTTATTAAGACATCTTCCGGTTTGCTGGTGAAACAAAGAAAACACTTGTTTTTATCATGCAAAATACGGAAATACAACCCGATAAATCGATTATCTGGTTAACTGTATATTGATATTGAAGAATATCAGCTGCTCGACACAGTATAAAGCCTTTTTGAACTCGTTCGGTGCGCTCACTCGACAAAAAGCTTCATATTATGACTTGTAGCTGATATTTTACGATATCAGTATACAGACAACCTGATAATCGGTACTTATTAGATATCTCTCATACTGAAAAACCAGTAGTCCTGCTCAATCCTTCAAATATAAACAAAGTGAAAAAACAGGTTCCTTTATAAACAGTATTTGGAGCTGAGGACATGGGACTCTTTTTTTATGTTTGCTTGTACTTATATATGTGTATTCAAATCATTTTATTTTGTTGGTGTTGTTTGTTATTTGTATTTGTAATAATTACAATGTTTTCCTTATATGATAATAAAAAATTATTAGTATTTATATCGTGCAAGAAAAGATCGGTCCTCCTGGTTAAAAACTTATTTATTTGGTATTTTATTCATCCGTGCATCTTTGACACATTCCCAATTTCCATTCTCAGTTTTATCACATAATCTTGTAATCTTCATAAGTATATATTCTCTGTAACATTGATTTCACGATGATAAGGTATTCATTCATTGATTCATGTTTGTGTCATAAAGCTTTGGTACAATTTTTAAACAAAATTGTGTAGTAACATTTTCATATTTTTTATCATACCATATTTGTTTTATTTATGGTAGCTTGGGTGTCTTCCGTCATCCTGGATTGTAAAATAGCAGAAAAAATTCGGTATAGATCGTTTAAGAAATGTGCAAATTTTGAAAGATGAGTGTCATTCATTTGTTAGACTGTTTCATCTGAATTAAGAAATTATCATATTTTTGCGACTGTTTTTTTTTTTACAAATACAGAATATGTTCTGTTTAATTCTTTTTTTATAACTTTGTTTTATAAGGGGAGACAACTCAGATAATGATTAATTTAGACCTTCCATCTACCTTAAGGGAGAACTCAAATATGGTGATGCCCTTTAGAACATTATACCACATATTATTTTATATATATCAGCATTTTAAGATTACTTGTGGAAAGTTGTATATTATTAACCGGTCCGTTAAAGGTGTATGAATAATTTCTCCAGTAGTGTCCCTCACTCACGTTGTCAGAAAAACGTTGAACCTATTGACCTGTTAAAGAGTGCAATTAAACATAAGATAGTATTTTAGGTATATCCAAATCCGAATGTTATTCCGTATTGCACATTACTGTTTTGAAGAAACATTGAATACAAAAAAAGATCTAAATTGGAAATTGTAAACAATATTTAAAAAAAAGACGTACGACACGAAGAGCAAAAGAAAATAGCAGGTTTCTTAATTTGGAATTCCAACTGTTTGATGAAACACATGTGTACAAAACATATGTCTTGTCAAATAAGCAATTAAGCGCCTGGGTGGAATGAATAAAGAAAGACGGCGTATATGTCATATACACAACCGCAAAAAACACATATAACCAAAAGACATTAAGAAAAGAAAAGAAACAAGCAGTCTTCAACAGAAGAATAGAACCAAGTTCTACTTTGTCCCGAATCCCAATACTTCCCTAGCGTGTTTCAGTTGTGTAAACGCAATGCACAACAAACTGTAAAGATCAGTTTAAAGGGTTTGAATACTCAATTTGTCTTGAAAACAATAACGAAAGACGTGATGTTCCATTTTAAGATTACTTGCGGCAACTGAAAGATAGTTCAAAGCCAATTAACTGATAAATAAAACATCTGTACTAAGACTAAAACATCAACCAGTAAACATTTGACGGAATAAGTATAAAACGCCAAATTGCGTCTAAGCAAAGCAAGACTGTGCAATATAAACATATTGATGTAGACAATCAGTGTTTGAAATGTGGTTTCTGATGTACAGTAGTTGTCGTTTGTTTATGTAATTTATACGTGTTTCTCGTTTCTCGTTTTTATATATACTAGACCGTTGGTTTTACCGTTTGAATGGTTTTACACTAGTACTTTTGGGGCCCTTTATAGCTTGTTGTTCGGTGTGAGCCAAGGCTCCGTGTTGAAGGCCGTACATTGACCTATAATGGTTTACTTTTATAAATTGTTATTTGGATGGAGAGTTGTTTCATTGGCACTCACACCACATCTTCCTATATCTATTTCATATATCTTTTATGAATTGAATTTTTTAATGGTATTATGATTATAAGTACCTGTTGCAAAACAGGGATTTTGACTTATTATAATGAAACATTGCATGTATTATAGACCAGAAGAAATTGATTTATAAGAAAAATCCTTTGAACCGATATATCTTAGAGCCATGTATAGCGTGAGTACATTTCATTTAAATCATATGTCTGATTAATTTAAACTTATATATATGAAAATTAACAACGTTATCATCAAATCTGTACCCATCAAAATCCAAAAAGCAAAGAAATCAATAGCAGACGATACATCACGCCATTTGATTGCGTCTTCGGTGTGATTCCTTTCAGGGAATGCATTTTCAATCGCACGTCCATGTTCGACGTTGATGCGTCCTTTTTCGTGTGTATCAGAATGTATTTTATTTCTCCAGCAACAAATTCTTCTTTGAAGTTTAACAGCAATTACAAATACTTTTGATTTTTCGTTGCATTCATTCCTGTGGTGTATTCTTAACTGGAATGAATTAACAACAAGAACTAAAATACAGTAACTCAGTTGAACTACGATGTAAATACTAAGGATGGATGTGCTTTCTGAGTTGACGGGTAGTTGGGCTGTTATCATTGTTAAAGATACCGCGAACGACAAAAAAACAGTTACTGAATATGACATTTTCTCGCCAGCATCGGCAGGGATAATGAATACTAAAGAATTAAGAATGCCTAGGAATATTAAAGGTAATATAATATTGACTATGTAATACGTAGGTTTACGGCGAAGATTAATTGTGAAAACGATCTCACTGCTACCTACTATCCTTTTTGTCTGCACCGAAGTTGAAGTCATTGACCATATACTGTTCTCTATATATCCTCCAAGTCCTAATTTGGAATTTCATAATACCGATACGTCCAAATTGTAAATATAATATGACACGTCTGCTCATCAAATGGGTAAAAAGTAACATCCATGGAACATTGACTTTCAAACACGTGATACGGATACCAAGATATTCGACCGTCGTGTTTAACCAGGACATAATAAAAACTTCCGCCTAGTTCTTCAAACTTGTAGAAACCATTTTTTAATACAATGTCCGGTTTCCAAATCGTATCCTGAAATACATTAAGCATATAAGAATATCAAAACCATCATTACTGATTGACACTTAATGTGTTCTTATTTTAGGGACGAAAAATCGTACATTCCAAAACACAACCCAGTTTGAAAATAACTTAAATTTTCTGAATATGGTGTCATCGAGATGCTTGATTTCTTAATTCACAACATATTTGTTACGTTTGGAGGATGTGTTTTTCAACAACCAATCAGCACATCTTTGGATTTCTTTCTTTATTCATATGAGAAAGACTTCTTATTGCAAGCTATAGTTATTCCTTATAATGTTTTATCTTATATTCTAATAACATTCTCAAGTCCCTCTCATATCTTACATGTATAAATTGAAAATTAGAGTAATTTGAGAGCACTATTTAGTGTTAAAAAGATGATGTAAGCTACCCAATTGTGCACATTTCTTAGAAGCAGCATTCGTGCAGTTTCTGCTTGTAGTGTATATACATCCTATTTGATACTATATTTCTTTTTTCTATTAGAATTTCATCGTTCAAAGGTTGCTGCTTACAATGAAACTATTTAACCTAAGGTTAAGTTTTAAGTTGAAGTCATCCCTTCGAAAATTTACAAATGTATTACGAGTTGGTTGTTAATTATGGCAAATAAGTTGCACAGATGATAATGGATATTTTCAATTTGTCGTAACAACAATCCTAGCCTTTTTCCCAAAATCTATATTCATATGAGCAATTCGAGGGCCGCCACATTGTCAAGCAGTATATGCTTACCCTTCTAGATCAACTTGTATTACCCTTTTATTTATTTAAAAGGGGTTTGCGTTACTCCCGCTTTAACTCATTGTTGTTCTTTCTGATTTTTTAAAAGTTAATGTTTATATAACATTTTTGAAAATAACATTGCGAATCGTCACTTTAGGACCTTAGCCCGCCGAAATTAAGAAATGATATCGAAGTAATTATGTTTAGATAAAAGATATACTTATTTTGAACTCTGTATCTCTAAAATTAACTCTACTATGTCTATTAATTCAACCTCTAGTATTTAGAAAAGACACGATTCAGTCTTTTATAAAATTCGCTCCTGTTATTCTAACTATGTTAGGACGCATCAGCAAAAAAAAATTGTCACGTGCATTTCACGTGAATTGAGATTTACATGAATTGCACTTGAATCTCATGAGAAATTTTTCACTTGAATTTTACTCGAACTTCACAAACAAAAATGGTATTTTTCACAATTTGAACTAAATTTTATAATTTAGATGTTATTTGAATAAGTTTATTTTGTAAAAAAAAAAAAATCATTTGAATTTTCACGTGAGTTTCACATGAGAGTCATATAATTTTTCAAGAGAAATGAAGTAGGTTTACGTGAGTTTCACGTATAATCCCGTTTAAAGTGAAATTCACGTGAGATTCACATGAATCTCAATTCACATGTAATTCATATGAGTGAAATTTCTCTGTGTATCCTAAACTGATTTTATTTCGTGGATTAAAATATGCTGTGTGGATGATAACTGTTAAATCATTCACAACTTTTGAAAATTTCCAATTTGACATACTGTATATATATTTCCTTAATGTTTTTTTTCCTTCGTTTTGTCAAGTTAGATGCATTGCCTAATACAGTACCATAATTTGAGGATAAAAAGAAGTCGTTCATCATTTGAACATAGTTTTAAATCAGTATCCACCGAAACATTGTCAATTAGAAACTGTATACATTAAACATGTTAAACTAAAACATGTTTGACTTTTTAACTGTTACTTCATTTAACAAAATGTCAACGTCTTATATTATTATTTTTTTTTTTTTTTTTTTTTTTATACTTTTTTTATTGCCGTGGTTCTAAAACGGAATTGTAATTTCCTAGACCAATAACGAAAACATAAAGGGATGAAGTAACCAATACTCCAATTTATAATATGGAGCAAATTGCATATGGTTCATTAGATAAACTTGTGGTTTTGTTTTTAAGATTTTTATTTCGATCAAAATAAACAAAAACATTCACCAACTATTCAGATGACATAGCTCTACATTTTGTTTTACTTTGACTGGTAATTTTGAATCCAAATATGTATGACCAGTCTTATCCACTAGACAAATTCGAAATGGTGTCCAATTACATGCAAGAAACATGTTTTGACAGCAAGATAGATCTATATGCTATTTACGAATTCATAACCCTTCTTTAATCTGAAAATATTAGAAATGACCATTAAATCATTACATATAAATAAACACAATAGGGATAACAAAAATAAAATTACAGTACAAGACAACATCACGAAACAACCACCTATCTTTTTTTTTTCAAAATGACATATAAACAAAACTACAACGAACATCACATGCATGGGCCAGATACCCTTACTTAGTTGAGGTAGATCATATGATGAGTTCAAACTATCTTTGGATGTTTTAATCTGATACGTATAGCTTGATTTAAGTTCAAGGAACAATCAATGTTGCATGTTGAAGTTATGAATTTACTGCTTTGTTCATTTATTAATATGATTCGGTGTTACCTGTGAGAGGGGACGAATTCCGTTTCAAATATTTTTCTGAATTCCAAGCATGTTCTTAATTTCCGTTGAAAAAATAACGGAAATACGGAAACGTTTCCGGTGTTGGTCCTGTTGTTAGGGATTTTAGTTATACAAAGAAACGCTATCTTCGGATGGCGTCTTTATTCATATTCAATTAAAGAAGCACTAAACATGAAATAATCTATATCTATAAAAGACGTAAATAAAAACTAGAGGCTCTAAAGTGCATGTGTCGCTCGCCTTGGTCTATGTGCATATTCAAATAAGGACACACTCCGACATTGTAGACGAGAATATAATTCATGACAAAAATCTCTGTTTTGCTGATCTTCCTTTGCTGATCATTTAGTCTGTTTAGTTTCTCTCTATCTTTTTTAGTTTTTGCTCGAAACACAAAAGAGGGTAAGAAAATCCTCATTTAAGCAAGCACTCCTATAAAGAGTGACAGTCTACTAACTATATCAGCAAAATTTGACTTGTTAGTAGATCTTGCCTTGCCGATCATTTTTGTGATTTAAAGTGTCTATGTATCTATTATATTTCTTATCCTATAAGGCAAAACGCCAAAAAAAATGGTAAAAATTGTCATCAAAGGGCAATAATTCAAATAAGGAGTCGTCGGACGATTTACTTGATGTAGTCTTAATTGTAGACCATATCTTGCTGATCATTTTTGCTTATTTAAGTTTCTATCTATCTATTATAATTTTTAAGATATAAGGTAAAAACACAAAAAATAGTAAAAATCGTCATCAAAGGACAATGACTCCAATAAGGAGTCGACTGACGATTTTGATCATTCAGATTTATTTGCAATTTATTGATCATTTTTGCAATTTAAAGTTTCTCTCTATCTATTATAATGTTCATCATAATAGGCAAACTGAAAGAAAATGGTAAAATTTTTCATTTTAGGGCAATAACTCCTGTAAGAAGTCGTCTGACAGTTTTGACGTTCAAAGACAATTGGTAGAGCTCAACATTTTGAACATTTTTGCCCCTGTCAGATTTTCTCTATTTATAACTGTTTTCAAAATAATAGACAAAACTTGCATTTTTTCCCTATGTTCTATTTTTAGCCATGTCAGCCATCTTGTTTGGCAGGCGGGTCATCAGATACATTTTTAACTAGATACCCCAATGATGATTGTGGCCAAATTTGGTTAAATTTGTCCCAGTAATTCCAGAGAATAAGATTTTTGTAAAAGTTAACAGACGACGACGGATGACGACAACGGGACGGACGACGGATGCCAAGTGATGAGAAAAGCTCGCTTGGTCTTTTGGGCCAGGTGATCTAACAATTCAAGAGAAATAATAAAGAACACATTGTGTTTGCTATAAAAATGTATGTTTAATAACATTTAGAATGATCATGATGATACAAAATTTATTTTCAATGTTTTACGAGTATATTCTTTTGGTAATCAGATACAACAAATTTGCGGGAAATAATACGATGCCCCCTCCTTATATTTTACGTAAAGTTTCGAGACAATCGATACCAGAAGAGAGAGACTTTACCGGGAAAAGAGTTTTGCCCAAATACAAGAGACTGAAAAAAGGAACGATTTTGGGTTCATAAGACATATTCACCTTTTCAAGGAACAAAATGTATATTTTATCAGCAAATGAAATAATTTTGTTTTATATTAATTTTTGTTTTTATTGAATGTATGAACGACATGTAAAGCATATATTTATATATCATGTTTACATTTAATTTCGGATCCAGTATTTTGTAGAAAATGTGGGATACGCATTCCTTCTTTCTACGGATATGAATCGCCGTTCTGTAGGTGTCAGACCACCCATTCAAAATCCATATCTATTTTACCAAATTTTGCAACTTTCTCAGCGTTCTAAAAATTTTACCTTAATATAAAAATAATAAGATGTGGTTTGATTGCTAATGAGACAACTCTCCAAAAGAGACGAAATGACACAGAAATTAACAACTATAGGTCACCGTACGGCCTTCAATAATGAGCAAAACCCATACCGCATAGTCAGCTGTAAAAGGCCCCGAAATGACAAATGCTCCAAGTACATAGAAATATGGCCATATATGATTTTTATTAATCTCAATTTCAAGATGGCTGATATGAAAAAACAAATTGTATTTTGTTACCTTAATATGTATTTGTAAATATTATGCCAATCTATCATCCTATCGACCTAGACCATGGTCGAGGAATTAATTTAGTGTATTAAGAAGGTTTTATTTACTCATGTTGATAAAATGAATGTTTGTGATTGTTTGTGCCCACCTGCATCCAAAATATGACAACCACAACGAAAGAAATATAACGACCAGATATAGATTTTGTTTGAATGACAAGAATTATTGACGGTTCTGTTGAATATTTTTAATGATAATGTTGATCCTAAATTTAAAATGATGACATCTTAAGAAACAACTAATCAATTAAACAGTACAATCCAAGACAGTTATCACCATCGAATTAAGTAAGCAGCTTCTTTTTGAAAAATGGGTTTCAAAATGGAATAATGTATTGATTCTGCTTTACCGGTCCTTCAATTTTTAGTTCTTTATTTAAACGTTAAGGTTACCTCCCTTGAATGTAATTCAAAGAATTTCTTTCTGGATTTTCCTTCATCACAAACGGTTAAACGCAAAAAATATAGAAAAACCATGAAGGTATAAATACGTAGAAACATTATAATCTATGTGATCAATAGGGACATAAAAAGAATATTTAAGTTCATATAAGGTCAAATTTTTTACTGAAGTAGATGGAACCTTAGTATCTTAATTATTTCTGAATTCATTTACAAGGAAATTTAAAAAAGTATGTTACATTGTGATATGAATCATTTCAATACCGTAGCACAGACTTATGAGCTGATGATACCCTCGGTGACTAACAGTCCACCTGCAGAAATATCGATCCAATGCTAGTAAAAGAAAACAATACTTCATAAATGTCGTTTGTCCGAAGAGCTTTTTTTTGTGGATTGACCTTCATTAGGAACGCTCAAACCCCAATAGTTAAAAGTCATGGGTGTAAAGATACGTGGAAACATTAGGGGCTTTATTACCAAACGGTACCTAAAAATAGCCAAATTCTTGTAAAGTCAGCTTTGCCTGAGGCAGTTAGTATGAAATGTAAATTCTGAAAGGACATTAAGATACAATTTTACTTGACCGACTATTTCAAATCTGTCATTTAACTAATGCTAAAAGGTTAAGGTATTTCCCACATGGGTAGGTATCTAATCAGATGAAGGATATAATAAATTTGGAATTTGATTTTCTTCCTTTTAAACATCTGTTTGTTTATTCAATGACTCCTTTTATGGGTTCACTTCATTAAACTTCCTTCGGTATGTAGGATGTTAAACGTTTGGATATTTTTATATGTATAGATAACATAACAAATATTCACCGAAAAAATACCACCGTGATAAAACAACCACGATAGACACTTGGTGCATCAATTTACCTGCAATGATTTGTATACAACGGTCTGGTTCTGCATTATAAAAACATGAAACACTAACTGGTGAGAAATATACTTCATGTTTCTCTCCGCTTCAAAACCACCACCCCGTGTCAAACATAGCCAACACCACGCATATGGCGTTCTACACGGTGATTTTGCATCTGTATTTTTTATGTTAGCAGTTTATTTAAATAATTACGTAATAAGTGCATTTTAGAGTTTTTTGTGTTAGTTGTTGGTCAAACATTCGTATGTGGCGATATTAATTATAGGACTTAATACTTTTCTTTTAATAGATTGTTACAACGTATTCTTCGTTTCGACTTCGCTTGATAGTCATGATTATAGTAATCCAATCCGATAATATACGCTTCATGTTTACTCGATTTATTATTTTTCTCCAAAATCTGGTACAGGAAATTAATAATGTTTTCCATTTAAGATAGCGTATTTATAACTAATCTAGATTTATGATGATGACGATGATAACTTAGTAACACATCAGACGGAAAATATTTATTCGTGAACTCTAAAAATTGATTTGGTGTCAAAACCAAAGAACGTATTAAAACAAAATATAGAATTGAACTTTAAAGTCTATGAAATATGAGGCGTTTAACTTTTAAAATGTTTTGTTAAATAAATCACCTAAAAAACTCTGCATTCTGTAAATATTCAGTAGCTACCAAACTTTGAAGATTTATATAAAAAAAAGACTAGAATACATCATGGATCATGTTTGGAATAGGGCTGGTAACTCACATCTACTTCGGTTTCCACTGTAGATAAGAACATTAAGCATAATTGTTAATATTTATTTTCTGTTCGCACAAAGCGTAGCTTTGCTTGTATATACCTTTTGAAATTCTCTTTTATGTAAATATTATTCCAGTGGATAAAATGTATCAGTTTTATTATTGATTCAGTATTATGCATAGAAATGCAATGCAAGCTGTTTCATTCTCTCATTTTCAGTCCGTATAGCTATATGCATGATTTCAATGTATAATTTTATGCGCTATTATCATTTAGGTTTGCTACTGATTTCAAAAGGACGGACGTGGTTATAATGTTGTCGCGTTATTATATTTTTTTTTAACTAGATAAAAAAAAAAAAAATAATATAAATTGTTTAAATTAGTGGCATGCCCTATACAGACGCAGGAAGACAATATTTTCCCAAACAACTTACCAATAATCTGAAAATATTGTACCAAATTGCGTCGGAAAACTAAAAATTTTCCTCGCCTTCTTAAGGCCATGCTTTGATTTTTTGCACACATTGGTCTATTTCAATACAAGACGCCTTCGAGAAAAGTTTTAAAGAAGTATTCAGATACCAAAACTCAAAGAAAATGAGAAAATGAGTCCACAAAACACTTTTACAGAAAACTAAAACATGGACTCCTTGATTTGAATACATGCAAATATATAAAACAACCCAAAATAAAATTATTTAAATCATATTGATAAGTCTTAAACTCTTGAATAATTGTTTTATTAAAAGAATCGATTAACTATTAAGCGTTTAAATTTCTGTAATAACACAAAATTATTAAACAGAAATATTGAAGTCTTAATGACGATTACTATTGCTAAAACAAACAAAGTGTTACAAAGTTGAATATATCTAGAAAGAACTATCGGGTATGTCAACTAATGCTTGAGACTTTTCGATTCGATGCATGTGATATTTTTTTAACATTAAATTAGCAACCGAAATATTTGATAAATATGGACAAAAATAATGTTTTATCAAATTTGGTCAGATGACTTTTGTCTTATCTACCACTTTAAATAAATTAGATTATTCTATGTATCATTTTATTCTGCGTGAGCTCGCAAAGGAATAACTTGGGAGAACAATTCAGATCTTAAAGTGGTATGTTAACAAAACTATTAAAACATTTACAAAAATAATTTGTAACGGATAAATTAGGTACAAAAAGATATAATGGAAAATATTCAACCTTTGAATCAGAATTTTTAATTGTTTCTTAAAATATTATTGGATAAATAAAATAACAAGAAACCAAGTAGTCGAACTACTGTATCACTAGCCTGTCAACACTGAGGTTTGCACGTAGCAGGTGCGCCCGACTCCAATCTTAATTGACTAGGATTGTCAGTTTTCCCACCGAAGGTCAGTGGTTCTTTCTTGGCACTTCGGATTCCTCCGCCAATGAAAACTTACCACCACGAAATAGCACAATAATGCTGAAAGTGGCGTTAAACATCAATCAATCAATCGTCCGAACCTTGTTTAATACCCCCTTACACATACGTTATACGTTAAGTATACACTATGTATAAGTTATATCAACCCAATGGTGACTTGGGAATTGAAATATGATCACTTGTGGTCTTCCTGTGACCGACAGTAAAACCCTTGAAAAGTTGGGGCGTACGTTTGGTTGTGCAGAGTGTATAACTACACAGCCAAGTCCGGTCAGATTTGGGATGTTAAATCCGATGCCTCGTGTAAAGATAGAGCCACCTTTCCCTGTACATTAAGAACCCTTGCAAGAACTCTTTGATGACTACATAAGTGGCCTGTCGCAAGGCAAAATTTCTGTCGCTATCCAATATACCCTCATTTTTCAGTGGCAGTCAAAATGTTTCGTCATTCGCAAAAGTCTACACAGAATCCAGATAAACTTTGTCACCAGTGTTTAGATTAACATAATAGTTATTGAAAAACCGGTCATTATCGTGATATATGGACTGCCCAAAGGACAGTGGTATTGACTTAGACAGCGATAATGACTGAGCCGTAGGCGAGGTCATTATCACTGTCGCAGTCAATACCACTGTACTACGGGCAGTCCATGTATCACAATAATGACCAGTTCTTCAATAACTATTATGTTTATTTCATTGAGGAACCATGTTTTTAAAAATTCTCATCAATTCAAATTGTTCAAAACAAACTCGAGTTATTGTATGATTTCTATAGGAAAGAGTGACGACCAGTCATAGTGATAACTATAAGTCACTACCATTCATTTAAATAAAAATTTTCAGTAAATGAAAACAAAATAAAGTTTTCTATAATTTTATAATTAACAAAAACATATGGTAAACAATTCAACAACTTCAATAGAAAATTAAAATCAGGAAACGTTTTATTAAAGGGACATCTCTGTAAACAGAAAAACCACGCCCCACCGGTCATTAACATGTAAAAGTCTGTTAACGACCGGTTTTCCGGTCCGTTTTTTTCCCTGTTAAAGACCGATAGAAATTATTACTGAAGAATAAAGAATGTCATGTGGCTCCTTGTTATCCAATAAGAGAAGCTAATTCTTAACCGATATGAAATAAATTTATTTATTATGCATTTGAGAACAAAAATAAGACATTTAAAACCCTCCGATCATTTTGCCGGATAAATACCTGATGCAAAAACTGCATTATAAAGCTTAAGTAAACAAGAGTCAATATAACTTTGCGAGACTTGCAATATTTCATTGCTCGCATTATCTAATTCTGGGCTTTGGTCAGATTTTAATTTGGAATAAGGTTAATGTAGCTCTGACTTCGTAATCTTGAAATCGAGAGGTGAAAAACTGTCCCCTCTTCCAATAATTTTAATTTATTTTCTATCTGTTAAATTGTTTCGGACTAAAGCAAGTTTGAAAAATATGTGTACTAAGTATTACCTTCAATGTTGGACGAATTTATTTGTTTTAAACTTTTTAGTAAGTGAGTTAACTGAAGAAAAAACCATCGGTGAATGAAAAAACTAAAAGTACATGAATTTGGTGAAAGTTATATCTACAAATAAGCCTTTGCTTCATTTCAACAAACAGTGTTCTGCGAATTTTGCGTAACATATAAGATTTTCTAAATGGGACTTATTTCAAAGTTGTTTTTTTTTTTTCTATATTTGTATAGGACTTTCAAAATATGTCTTTGGTAGGCGAATGTGACGATCCTATTTCAATGTAATTTTTTTAATGAAATATACACATATAATATTGGTGCACCAGAAGTACCTTTCTGGACATTTTTTTCATTAGGGACGCTCAAAACCCAAAATTTGAAATCCAAGACTGTATAAATATTTGATAATCATGCAAGTTTAACATTGCTTAGGAACATAGCATAATAACGTCTGAAACTAAAAACGAGGAATTTAAAAAAAAAAATAAAATCATATCAGTATTGTTAGGGTGGAGAGGTTGCGGTCTGCTCAATATTCCTTCGTGTAATGATATTAATTCCATGTTGTAAGCTCCAAATTGATAAAAACTGATGACTTATCTGAAAAAGGTCAACATGCACCTGTCGATGATTTAAAAATATCTGCAGAATAGATATATGGGAGACACCATTATATAACATCATTTACTTAGAGGTAAACATTAAGATTTCCATAATCTCGATCGCGGTAAGGGATGTAGGTGTAAAGGTGGAATTCAAGATTTATTGTTGTTTTTATAGCTTTTGAAGTTGACAAATATTTTACCTTTTCAACTGAAAATTTCTGAAGAATTGGTATCAAAGTGAAAACATGTCAAAAAAGAACACTGTCAAAATATATTTCAGTAGTTGTTCATTCGGGTTGTTTTATTGAAATACATGTGCCTCTGATGATCCACGTTATGTTCCGTTTCTCATAGCTTCGATCCCGTCGTAACGTCTTTGGTTTTTGGATCACCGAATGAATCTTATCATCGGTACACTGTAAATAAAAGTGTTAAAGTGTTAAGAATCTGAACACTTTTTGAACGCCCTTTTGTAACACTTCTGGAACGCGTAACAATGATCTAAATATTAACATTGGTGTTCCAATTTTTAACATCATGTGTGCATCTTTCGAACACTATGTGTGTAATTCTGGAACGGATAGTGTGTACTCCTTGAACGCCTAGTGTTTGATTCTGGATCATGTCCTTGTGAGCAAAATTGTACGCCGTTACGCGTTCCAATCCTTGTAACACTTCTGGAACGCTCGGACTATGTTCCAGAAATATGTGTTTATATCCTGAACGCAAAGTGTGTACTACTGGAACACTTTTTTACATGTTCCAGAAAAAAGTGTTCCATTCTCTGAAACATTTTTTGTGGTCAAGTAAAAATAATAATTGAATAATTAAAAAAAATCTTTAATAGATTAAAAGAGGCAAAATTCAAAAAAGACAATACAACGAGAAACATTTCAAAATTACAAGTTGGACAAGTTAGAAAGATAACATTCGAAATAGCATTATAATTAAATTATCAAAATGAGTCCAAATTTAAATATAGTGCACATTTTTACATGTTCCCTTCTTTGAAACATTCTTGTGGTCTTGTAGAAATAATAATCAAATTAATTAAAAAAACATCTTTAATTGATTAAAAGAGGCAAATTTAAAAAAAAAAGTACAACACAATGTGAAACATTGAAGCAACTTCAAAATTACAAGTTAGACAAGTTAGAAACATAACATTTGATAACCAGTTTCGAAATAACACTATAATTTAAATGGCAAAATGCGTCCATATATATTGCAGATTCTCTTCCTCACGTCGTCTATCTTTGTTGTTTAATCATGCAAAAGTTTCGTCACATTAAAAATTATCATATTACAAAAATTATCATATTACAAGAAAGTCTACTGGCTTATGAACACTGTTTAACTCATCGTTTGCAACCTCTAAAGTCAAGCACTGTCCTGCATTTTTTTACAAAAAACTCAGAGGTCTATGGCTCATTCATCACCAATATTTTCCATAATCCACTGCCCTCATAGCACTTCAGATAGTCAATATCAAATATAAAATACCCTGTATATATGCTGCTAGTTATTGAGTCAGTTCTCATGTAACACTGCTACCTTTGCATATAAAACATAATTTAAGTCACCTAAAATTGTTTTTGAGCTTCCTTTTTTAAGAAAATTCGTCTACTTTGGTTATAACTACTCCTTAATCTTGTTATCCACCAATTGTAAGTTCTGAAATGTCAAATAAAAAGTGTATGAGTAAAAAAAATATTGTTCATGTCAATATTTTTTTTAAATCAGTGCAATATTTAATATTGTTTAATATTTTTTACTGTTTGATTTTTAAAGAGTGGTATATTTTCAAGTATCGGACTCTCGTGTTCTATTGCTTTTTGAAATAAAGATGATAGGAAGTATACAGCAAATTGTCATAGGTGTTTATGCAAAATTTTGTCGTTAGATATGTCACTAAATTGACTGCTAACATCTCAAGAAACTAATGATCATTTGCTTTAATATATGATTTTGCAAGTCCTGTTTTCAAAAAAATGCGTAGGAATTTCATCTTTGATCTGTATACGTGTAATGCCACCATTTGATTATCAAAATACTTTCCTAGATTAAATTTGAAGTAAATTGTATATAGGTTTCTGCTAAAATAGTTTTCTGATTCATTTCCACAAGTGTTTGCGAAGGTGCACATTTTATTGATAAATCTGCATGAACAAAACTCCAAAAATTGTAAGAAGTCAATGGGCACTTGTGAAATTCTTAAACGTACATAAAATACTTTTATGGTGATGGATAAGTAGCAATCTCTAAGGTTACAGGAACGCAAAATTTTCTATGAATTCTCCAGGTATGCACGTACAATTACCTCTAAGTGGTTATGTTTGTACCCTATAAAAGTAGTAAAGGAATACATTACAATATGAAGTGCATAATGGTGCACATTTGCTGAAATGAATTACTTAGAATTAAGTATTTAAGAATGAGAAAGCTATCAATACCATATTCATTAGAAAATTAAAATCATATGTCTTTTTACAACTTACTGTCTTGACATTGACAGTACTTGTATATGTGAACAAACCCTTATGCATTGTTTTTATCTTTACAAATGTACATCCTCAAAAGTGTGGATAATCGCCTAATCTAATTGTTGCTTTCTATACACATGATGTGCTTTATGTGCCTTGATTTTCCAGATGGCAGTTTAGAACTTGTATATACCAATTGTGATTGATACGGTAAATTAATACGTCACGTGCTATTATTTACGCGGAAATGTTTGAAACACATGGTGTTCAGGGAAAATGATAAGTTGGAACGCATGATGTTCGAGACCAGAACGTTTTTACAATACCAACGATATCATCAGCCTTTACGTTTTTACATTGGTTGACAAATAAGAAAATAGAATCATTTTCATGTATTCTCACAAAGAACCTCCTAATTTCTTTGAAACTAAATTATGGCATAACACCACGTTACAAACGAATTGTTCTGTGTTCAAACAAAATGTTCTATCAAAGGAGGAATTTGTTGATTAAATATTTAAAAATTAAATTTTAAATTCGTAATGTATTATAAATATAGATATACATACCTATCAAATCAAGTTTTGTTGCTAATTTTCTTCAGTGACGCTTCTTCAATATGTAACAAGCGCGCTAAAAAAACAAACTTCCGGTACATTAATACGTCACGTGCTATTATTTACGCAGACATCAGTGTTTGAAACACATGGCGTTCAGGAAAAATGATAAGTTGGAACGCATCATGTTCGAGACCAGAACGCTTTTACAATACCAACGATTTCATTATCATTTACGTATTTACATTGGTTAAAAATATACCCAAAGAACTTAAGTCTTTTGGAAAAGATGTATATTAAAATCGATCATTTCCACGCTTATGAATACGCTACTGTGACATGTTTCAAAGTTAATTTGGTTATGTGGATACAGCTAAAATACACTTATCGTCAAATTAAGGTATTGACCATCCTTATTCATCGTCTTTTGACTCTAAAGCTATGAAATATTATTCCCCATTACAGTATTAGAACACTAAAGTGCTCAAATTCAGAACACTGTTCTTGAACATGTACGTTAAAAGACTGAACACAATGTGTTATACTTTTAACACTAGTGTTCAATGTGGAACATGAGTGTTAATAACCGAACATATTGTGTTTAAAACTGGAACGCGTCCGGATGCGTCAGGCGTCCGCAAAATTTACACTGTATTTCTTACTGCAGAACCTGCTTACCTTTGCGGGGTATGTTATGTGCTGTTAATTGTTAGCCTTTCCTTTTTTTTACCATGGTTTGTATGTCATTTTTTTATTCATGGTATTTGATCGACCTCTAGGTATCTTCTTATTTTTTATTTATAATGGCTGCTAGTTATCATATGTTGTATGATTTGGCCAATAATGTCACAAAACGTACGTGAACACCTCCTTTTTGTAGCAGAAACTACATTATTTCGAAATAGTAGAAAACGCATTTTTAATATAGCTCTTTTTAGATGAGTGGACTTTTAAACATTTAATATCATTGTATATTTCTAAAACTGTCTCTATCAACTCCTGATAAGACTGCAGTCCGAGCAATAATAAATGTTACTTGTTTCTCGTTCCTTAAAATATTGTATCATGAGAAACATGTAAATCATACTATGTCATTTCTTTTCTTTTAGCTTCTGTGAAAAAAAACCTTTTAAACGGATAACATTTTGCTATCAAATTAACAATGCCTTTATATAAAAATATCTATTTCTTTGAAACATAAATATCGGCCCTAATGAATATTTGTGAGTGACCTTACATTTGAGAAAACAAAAACCGATATGTTGTACCTACTAGTATAAAATAAGGATATGGGGTATGATTGACAGTGAGAAAACTGTCCCCTACTGTCCAAATGAACTAGATGTTGGCAACATAAATGTTATCATAGATCACCGATACGGACTTCAACGATGAGCAAACACATACAATATAGTAAGCTATAACAGGTCCCGGTATGCCAACAGCAACCAACGACATCCACTGAATTACAGTCCCTTAATTCGGTCATGTTCATAAAAGAAAATAAAGGGTTCAACACTTTCTTCAGTGATCATTCCTTCCTTTAACATGGGACAGCTGTATAACAGCACAATATAAAAAAAAATCAGTATGATTGGCTGACTCATCAGATTGACACGAAGCCCAAAATACAACTAACATAAAGACAAAAGACACAAAGTTCCGTTTCAAGAATAAAGCTAAATCACTAGTATCTAAGTTTCTTAAAAACAAGAGTAGTTCTAAATTAAAAGAGATGCGGGGTGCCAATAAGGATGCAAACCAACGACACAAAAAGCAAAAGAAAAGGTATCTGGATGTACTCTTCCTGCATGGTTAAAATTCGATTTTGACGTTTTTCGACACTTTGTTTATATGACAAAATAAGGCTTTTTTTGATATCTTCAAACCAGTTTGATATGTAAATGTGTGTACATCCTTGTTCTTTAGTCGATGGCGAAAATTTGTCTTCTATGATGTCATTCATTCCACATTTTTAACTTTCATATTAAGGTTATTATTAACTGAACATGTAGTTACGATGTGTCATGACAATAACAAAAACACTAGGTTCGTTAGTGGACACTCCCTTACACAAGGCATTGATCAACCCATTTGGACCATTCGTGGTTGTGTCTTTATACATCCCACTTTGCCAAATGGACGTTCTTTTAGCAAGGGTTTTACTGCCAGATGGGAGCAGTTAACGTGCTCATATCTATTTACCACAGTCTCCTGTAAATTTCTCTTCAACTCTTGCAGTCTTTCGATTTACATATCTGAATATTAACAAAAAACTTAGGTAATAACATCACATTTACAACTATCAAAAGATATTTCTCTCCCGTTTTTATCATGAGGTCTTGAGAAAAACACTTCACTCGAAAATAACAACAACTTCAACGAATAACTATCAAAGAATGATGATAAAATAATCGAGATGTCAAGACCAGCTTGAAGTGTTTTATTTATTACAGTTGTACATTGTTTTAAATTTTAATAAAACTTCACATTTTCATCTTTTTTCCAAATATTTTTCCTCGAGATTTTCTTGTGTGGTCCAAATAAAACCACTTAGCCCAAAATAACTAAAAGTTCCTTACAATTCTATCAACGAATACCTTTAAAATAATCAAAGGTCAACTAGCTTGAAGTATCTTATCAGCTACTTTATAAAGACTGCATATTTTTTTAGATTTTATAAAACATTTGTTTGGATATCAGAGGAACTACTAATATAATACAATCAATTCCACTTGTGATATGTTAGTTTTATTATAAATGTTTCAGCTATACATATTTTAGCAAATGTTGTTATTCGTTACTTTAATAATCAACAAGTTACTTCGGAAAAGGCAACTTGCAATATTAGATGTTATATCATTTAGCAAGAAAATATGCAATTTTTCCATCATTCTAAACACGATTCATTGCGCGGTAAATCCTCCGTATAGTCAATGATGGTAAAATGACAAGAACATTTAAACTGTTACCTATGCACTTTATGTACATAGTCGAAAAATATACAATTTATGTGTATGAGCTTTTAGAAAGAGGACCAAAAAATCAAGGCTCGCCAGGCTTTTCTCCTGTTTCGTAACAAGTACAAATAGTTTTAATTTATATTTTCCAACAATGTAAATTTTGTTTTATCCTGGTACTTTACTTTATTTTACAAAATGTAAGTATTTCAATTTTAATTCGTTGTCTGGTTTAAAACTTGGACTGCGGAGAGGACCCCAAAATTAACTGTTAAGTTAATAGTAATGTAAATGTTCGCTCAAGACTGAAGTAGGATAACAGGAGACTTTATTTGTACGAAACAGCAGAAATAAAGCAAAAATCTATTTGTATACTTGTTTGTACAATAGTTGGCTGATTGCATGAGACAATAAACATTTCTTGTTTCAACATATACTGAAAAGTTCTTCAAACAAATCAAGAAATTCTAACTACAACAGTTACCTTGCAATATCTACGATAAAGTTAATGTTCGAAAACAATTTTACCAAAACACGCACCCGACTCACCACTCAAGTCAGATATATTTATTTCAATATTTAAATGAATGAATGAATAAAATAAAACAAGTTTTATTTTATTCATTTGTATCTTTATAAGAAAGTCTTTTTTTTTCATTTCAACATTAAAATGACATTCCCGTCATAGTTCTATTTATTGATTGGGTGATTACTGCTTTACGTCGTTTCACTACATCTTAAAATATAAAAGATAAAACTAATTAGAATATAAAACAAAACTTGTATGTGATAAAAACAAAAACAAAAGAAAACCCACAAAAAACACTCTTCGTCTTTTTTTTTCGTTCTAAATTTTCGCAGTAGGTGAAATTATTAATAATGGGCCTTTCAAAAGTATTATCTATACAAGGTGACTTGACAGTTCCAAATGAAATACTAGTATTTAATTATTTAGGCACGTATCTATTGATGAATATTAGCACCTTATACATACATATTTACAATGTAGTTTTGGAAACATCATAAGTGCGAATTTAGGATTTCAAACTGCGTCATTTACATCGGAAATGGTGTTCCAAAAAAAAAAAAAACAAATCGAAGTGCGAAAAATAATTACCATAGACTACTTTGAAAAGTTCTTGCGAACATTCTATCTTTAGCATCTATTGACTTCTAAACCTATTTTTAAATGGCAAAGGGTTTGTAATTGCAAAATATACCCAGAAATTGCCATGATAGAAACATGAAAGTACATATAAATTCACGTATAAATTATTTTAGGCATTTTTTTTTTTTTCATAAGAGGATTACACAGGTTTTTAGAACAAGTTCTAGAGCAAGTCTGAGATTAGTTTATATATCTTCAGTTTAATTGTTGTACTAGCATTTGCGCTACATAATTTGAAATCTTAATGGTGTTCAAAATAAGTACCGATTTTCAGGTTGTCTGCATATTTATATGTATAGATTATTACATGGCATTTTCATATCAGACCTTTATCGGCCCTAGGTCATGATATCAGCCCAAGAGCCGCAGGCTCGAGGGCTGATATCATGAACGAGGGCCGATAAAGGGTCTGATATGATAAATGACATGTAATTATCTTTTTATCATATACTTCAACAGAAGAAATACAGACAAGAACTATTAATTAAAATTTTGTCTTTCCATGAATTTTTAGATAATAATTTACAAACAACCAAATACAAATTTCTTAACTTTAATTGTTTTATTGATATAACAAGCATTTTATTTATCTTGTCACAACAATTATCATGTTCTTAGTTTGAAATTTGCTCCTCAACCATTTTGTGAAAAGTCTTAAATCACTTGCGGTTTTCCGCACTGTGTTGTCGTTTTCGAACAAATTTCCGGAAATGCACGAAGTTGCATGTGATAAACGTCACGGAAATTAACGGAAAGGCATGTGATAACATTCCGAAGCAATCAATAAAGGTTCCTTTATCAGCCCGCTGAGGAAATTCTTAGGAATCTGATCAATAAACCTAGTAATCCTTTCATAGCCTTTTAGTATATTTAAATGTTATTGAACTGTAAAATTTTGGTAATATTTTATACAAGTATATGATAAGGTACAATATCAGCTGCGAGTCACAATATGAAACTTTTGTCGAGTGATTAGCGCAGCAAACGAGTTCAAAAAGGCTTCATATTATGTCCAGTTGCTGATATATATATAGAATAATACATGGCAAAATCCGTATCGCATGCTGTATCACCACGAGAAACCAATATCAGTCCCGAGGGCAGAAGTCCCGAGGGCTAATATTGGCCGAGTGGTGATACAGCATGCGATACGAATTTTGCCATGTATTGATCTGTTTATCATATGTTTTAACAAAATCAGATTCATGATATGTAAGGGAACAATCATTTGATTCTGAGGAGGGGGCCTGGCAGATTTTAGAAATAAATATTCTGGCCCCCATTTATGTGAAAATATATAATCTTGTCTTATCACACGTGAAAATAAATATACTGGACCCAAATACATTTTTGTAATCATTTACAAAAGTATCCAATAATAACAAAATATCGGAAAGAAGTATTGTCAGTGGTTGTTTTGAGGATACGCAGTGAACGTACCTCCATTTGACCTTAAAATATTGTATCATGAGAAACATGTACGTAAATCATACCATGTCATTTCTTTTCTTTTAGCTTCTGTGAAAAAAACCTTTAAACGGATAACATTTTGCTATCAAATTAACAATGCCTTTATATAAAAATATCTATTTCTTTGAAACATAAATATCGGCCCTAATGAATATTTGTGAGTGACCTTACATTTGAGAAAACAAAACCGATATGTTGTACCTACTAGTATAAATAAGGATATGGGTATGATTGACAGTGAGAAACTGTCCCCACTGTCCAAATGAACTAGATGTTGGCAACATAAATGTTATCATAGATCACCGATACGGACTTCAACGATGAGCAAACGCATACAATATAGTAAGCTATAACAGGTCCCGGTATGCCAACAGCAACCAACGACATCCACTGAATTACAGTCCCTTAATTCGGTCATGTTCATAAAAGAAAATAAAGGGTTCAACACTTTCTTCAGTGATCATTCCTTCCTTTAATATGGGACAGCTGTATAACAGCACAATATTAAAAAAATCAGTATGATTGGCTGACTCATCAGATTGACACGAAGCCCAAAATACAACTAACATAAAGACAAAAGACACAAAGTTCCGTTTCAAGAATAAAGCTAAATCACTAGTATCTAAGTTTCTTAAAAACAAGAGTAGTTCTAAATTAAAAGAGATGCGGGGTGCCAATAAGGATGCAAACCAACGACACAAAAAGCAAAAGAAAAGGTATCTGGATATACTCTTCCTGCATGGTTAAAATTGATTTTGACGTTTTTCGACACTTTGTTTATATGACAAAATAAGGCTTTTTGATATCTTCAAACCAGTTTGATATGTAAATGTGTGTACATCCTTGTTCTTTAGTCGATGGCGAAAATTTGTCTTCTATGATGTCATTCATTCCACATTTTTAACTTTCATATTAAGGTTATTATTAACTGAACATGTAGTTACGATGTGTCATGACAATAACAAAAAACACTAGGTTCGTTAGTGGACACTCCCTTACACAAGGCATTGATCAACCCATTTGGACCATTCGTGGTTGTGTCTTTATACATCCCACTTTGCCAAATGGACGTTCTTTTTAGCAAGGGTTTTACTGCCAGATGGGAGCAGTTAACGTGCTCATATCTATTTACCACAGTCTCCTGTAAATTTCTCTTCAACTCTTGCAGTCTTTCGATTTACATATCTGAATATTAACAAAAAACTTAGGTAATAACATCACATTTACAACTATCAAAAGATATTTCTCTCCCGTTTTTATCATGAGGTCTTTAGAAAAACACTTCACTCGAAAATAACAACAACTTCAACGAATAACTATCAAAGAATGATGATAAAATAATCGAGATGTCAAGACCAGCTTGAAGTGTTTTATTTATTACAGTTGTACATTGTTTTAAATTTTAATAAAACTTCACATTTTCATCTTTTTCTTTCCAAATATTTTTTCCTCGAGATTTTCTTGTGTGGTCCAAATAAAACCACTTAGCCCAAAATAACTAGAAGTTCCTTACAATTCTATCAACGAATACCTTTAAAATAATCAAAGGTCAACTAGCTTGAAGTATCTTATCAGCTACTTTATAAAGACTGCATATTTTTTAGATTTTATAAAACATTTGTTTGGATATCAGAGGAACTACTAATATAATACAATCAATTCCACTTGTGGTATGTTAGTTTTATTATAAATTTTTCAGCTATACATATTTTAGCAAATGTTGTTATTCGTTATGTTAATAATCAACAAGTTACTTCGGAAAAGGCAACTTGCAATATTAGATGTTATATCCCTTAGCAAGAAAATATGCAATTTTTCCATCATTCTAAAACACGATTCATTGCGCGGTAAATCCTCCGTTTAGTCAATGGTGGTAAAATGACAAGAAAATTAAAACTGTTACCTATGCACTTTATATACATTTTCGAAGAATAAACAATTTATGTGTACGAGCTTTTAGAAACAGGACCAAAAATCAAGGCTCGCCAAGCTTTTCTCCTGTTTTGTAACAAGTACAAATAGTTTTAATTTACATTTTCCAACAATGTTAATTTGTTTTTATCCTGGTACTTTACTTTATTTTAAGTATTTCAATACTAATTCGTTGTCTTTGGTTTTTATAAAAAAAAACTTGGACTGCGGAGAGGACCCCAAAATGAACAGTTACGTTAATAGTAATGTAAATGTTTGCTCAAGACTGAAGTAGGATAACCGGAGAATTTATTTGTACGAGACAGCAGAAAGAAAGCAAAATCTATTTGTATACTTGTTTGTACAATAGTTGGCTGATTGCATGAGACAATAAACATTTCTTGTTTCAACATATACTGAAAAGTTCTTCAAACAAATCAAGAAATTCTAACTACAACAGTTACCTTGCAATATCTACGATAAAGTTAATGTTCGAAAACAATTTTACCAAAACACGCACCCGATTCACCACTCAAGTCAGATATATTTATTTCAATATTTAATGAATGAATGAATAAAATAAAACAAGTTTTATTTTATTCATTTGTATCTTTATAAGAAAGTCTTTTTTTTTCATTTCAACATTAAAATGACATTCCCGTCATAGTTCTATTTATTGATTGGGTGATTACTGCTTTACGTCGTTTCACTACATCTTAAAATATAAAAGATAAAACTAATTAGAATATAAATCAAAACTTGTATGTGATAAAAACAAAAACAAAAGAAAACCCCACAAAAACACTCTTCGTCTGTTTTTTTCGTTCCAAATTTTCGCAGTAGGTGAAATTATTAATAATGGGCCTTTCAAAAGTATTATCTATACAAGGTGACTTGACAGTTCCAAATGAAATACTAGTATTTAATTATTTAGGCACGTATCTATTGATGAATATTAGCACCTTATACATACATATTTACAATGTAGTTTTGGAAACATCATAAGTGCGAATTTAGGATTTCAAACTGCGTCATTTACATCGGAAATGGTGTTCCAAAAAAAAAAAAAAAACAAATCGAAGTGCGAAAAATAATTACCATAGACTACTTTGAAAAGTTCTTGCGAACATTCTATCTTTAGCATCTATTGACTTCTAAACCTATTTTTAAATGGCAAAGGGTTTGTAATTGCAAAATATACCCAGAAATTGCCATGATAGAAACATGAAAGTACATATAAATTCACGTATAAATTATTTTAGGCATTTTTTTTTTTTTCATAAGAGGATTACACAGGTTTTTTAGAACAAGTTCTAGAGCAAGTCTGAGATTAGTTTATATATCTTCAGTTTAATTGTTGTACTAGCATTTGCGCTACATAATTTGAAATCTTAATGGTGTTCAAAATAAGTACCGATTTTCAGGTTGTCTGCATATTTATATGTATAGATTATTACATGGCATTTTATATCAGACCTTTATCGGCCCTAGGTCATGATATCAGCCCAAGAGCCGCAGGCTCGAGGGCTGATATCATGAACGAGGGCCGATAAAGGGTCTGATATGATAAATGACATGTAATTATCTTTTTATCATATACTTCAACAGAAGAAATACAGACAAGAACTATTAATTAAAATTTTGTCTTTCCATGAATTTTTAGATAATAATTTACAGACAACCAAATACAAATTTCTTAACTTTAATTGTTTTTATTGATATAACAAGCATTTTATTTATCTTGTCACAACAATTATCATGTTCTTAGTTTGAAATTTGCTCCTCAACCATTTTGTGAAAAGTCTTAAATCACTTGCGGTTTTCCGCACTGTGTTGTCGTTTTCGAACAAATTTCCGGAAATGCACGAAGTTGCTTGTGATAAACGTCACGGAAATTAACGGAAAGGCATGTGATAACATTCCGGAAGCAATCAATAAAGGTTCCTTTATCAGCCCGCTGAGGAAATTCTTAGGAATCTGATCAATAAACCTAGTAATCCTTTCATAGCCTTTTAGTATATTTAAATGTTATTGAACTGTAAAATTTTGGTAATATTTTATACAAGTATATGATAAGGTACAATATCAGCTGCGAGTCACAATATGAAACTTTTGTCGAGTGATTAGCGCAGCAAACGAGTTCAAAAAGGCTTCATATTATGTCCAGTTGCTGATATATATATATAATACATGGCAAAATCATCGCATGCTGTATCACGAGAAACCAATATCAGTCCCGAGGGCAGAAGTCCTGAGGGCTAATATTGGCCGAGTGGTGATACAGCATGCGATACGGATTTTGCCATGTATTGATCTGTTTATCCTATGTTTTAACAAAATCAGATTCATGATATGTAAGGAACAATCATTTGATTCTGAGGAGGGGCCTGGCAGATTTTAGAAATAAATATTCTGGCCCCCATTTATGTGAAAATATATAATCTTGTCTTATCACACGTGAAAATAAATATACTGGACCCAAATACATTTTGTAATCATTTACAAAAGTATCCAATAATAACAAAATATCGGAAAGAAGTATTGTCAGTGGTTGTTTTGAGGGATACGCAGTGAACGTACCTCCATTTGACCTGAATAAATATAATTTCGTTTATGAAATCTTCAACAACAACAAATTGACTCGCTACGCTCGCAAGATATTTTGCTATTTTGGATAATAAGACCCTCTTATTGTGTACAGACCCTCGATTGTAATGATATATATATACTTGAGACTTCATTTTGACTGCTTTATTTGTTTGAAGTCATATGTAATCTGTATCACAAAAGATAATTTACTTCGGAGGGGGTAAATAGTTGATGCTGCGGGTGGCGAAGAGGGACAGATTTGGAGTCAATTTGGGGATGAGCAGCAAAATAAATACTCTGGCTCTGGTCTGAGTGAACTGGTCGCTTTTATGTTTGAAATAAATATTCTGACCTCATCAAATTTGCTACCCTCCCAGCTCTTTCACAACTAGATGGTCGTCCCCTAACAGATTGCTGCTTAGTCATCTTACTTGCACTTTAATGTGGTGACATTTCGTATCATGCCAGGAAATACGGCAACTGGACGTCATAACTATGTCCAACTTTGATGTCATCCGATATATGACGTCACGCCTTGATGTCGTAACATTGGAGACTTATTGAAGCCCCGGAAAAAGATTTAACTATATAATCTTTGGTCTTTTATTTGAAAGAGATGGGTAATGAATAAGTGATTGCATAAATCAAATATACGGACACATGTTGCCGTCCGGCAGCATGAAGAGGGTCAACATCATTGTCGTCTTCTGAAATTTCAAGCGGATAACAACTGAGGAGTTCCGGAAACATTCTCGAGATGTTCCAAAAGGGGTGCGATACGTGGTTTGCGATACAGGATTAGTTATTCGATACGGGGTATTCGATACAGGGTAGATGATACAGACTGGAGTAAAGAACTTTTATTAAATTAAACTTATCAACGTCGGTTCATTTATTATGACGTCGGCGATATGTTCGGGTCAAGGATATTAAGGCCAGATCAACGTATTTGACGTCAAAGAGCCGTGATATGTAATTGTATTAAGAGCTGATCAGAGTGATACAGACAGTGGGTCGACCGATAAGGACTGTTATCTATTTCCTGCATGGTAAACTATTTCTCGCGACGCACTGAACGAAATGCGATACCAACAATTGATAAAAATAATGCGATGCAATGCGATATCAAGTTTCAACATTTCCATTGGCTGTTTATGACTAGCAAACGTCACGATGGACTACTTGTTCTGGGTGTCAACGGTTTGATCAATTCTGGTTTCGCCATTTAGTTTGCATTATTATTTATCCGATGTCCAAAAGTAAAATCACAAAAATACTGAACTCCGAGGAAAATTCAAAAGGAAAGTCCCCAATCAAATGGCAAAATCAAAAGTTCAAACACATCAAACGAATGGAAAACAACTGTCATATTCCTGACTTGGTACAGGCATTTTCATATGTAGAAAATGGTGGATTGATAAGCTGATAGAGAATAGAGCCGTTGCACGCTTATGAAACGACACAAAGGAAGTCATACGTACCAAGCTGATTTTTTATATGCCTAATGTTCCCAACTGAAGTCTTGTATTGACCCACATCTCAATTGATGACATAACAACATGAAAAGAGATTTTATTTTACTATAAAATAAATATTTTTACAACTCGTCATAATTGAATATCTTTTGATTTCAAACTCTGGTAAACAAAGGCTGGTTTATTATTATATTGAAATCAAATAGCTCGACTTTATATCAATCGAAACCCAATCCTTGCTGACCGTCTTATGAATTTTGACGATCTGCCTAAATGAAAGATGTGCAAAAGTTCTATTAGACGGATGGCTTCGGTGTTTATGAAACTGTGAGGATATAGTGCATTATTTTATAAACAGTCCTGAAGAATGTATAAGGGGAGGGACGAAACGGCCAAAATAAATCGATATGTATTGGAATGTATAATAAACAAGCTTTAGTTTGACTGTAAGTTTTGTTTGCATACTTTAAAAAATGTTTTATTATACCACTCTAAAGAGCTATCAATTTAGTCACTGTAAAATGCCAGTCCAAAATTGGATAAAAGGAGAAGGTGTCATTATAAAAGAAGAGGATGTGGTATGATTGCCAATCAGACAACTCTTCACAAGAGACCAAATGACACAGAAATTAACAACTATAGGTCACCGTACGGCCTTCAACAATGCGCAAAGCCCATAGTCATTGTTTTCTTTTAAAAATAAACTGGCGTAATCGTATAAAATTTTTGTGCAAATGATACTAGGCATTTTGAAAACCATTGGCACAGACGTAGCATTAGCGCAAACGGTGTTATCCCAATTAGTTTAGGTACGTATAGATTGGTTATCATTATCGCATTATATTAACATATTTACAATGTATTTTTGGTAATAATATTTTGCGAATTTATTCATTCTCAAAGATTTCATTTACATCGAAAACGGCGTTCAAAATTAAAGCTAGAAATAAAAGAAAACCCAATATCAAACTTTTAAAAGTTTTAATGTCATTCTGTATTTAACATCCATTGACGTCTAAACTTTGTTTTAACGTCAAAAGACATTCTATTTCGAAGAATACCAAAATCGCTCTAATTTAAACCTAAAAGTGCATATTAACTATTTGAGGCGAGTTTGATAATACGGGATTGCAATGGGTTTGAGATTGTAATGTTCATATTTCGTCAGTTTAGTTATTGTACTAAAAGATAAGCCCTGCATAATTGGTGATCTTAATGGTGTACAGAATTAATAAACAGGTTATTCTCATATTGTTCAGACCTGTTATCTATTTCAAGCATAATGAAAAAAAAATCCTCGTGTTGCACTGAGCGGAGTGCGAGAACGACAATTGATAAAAAATATGCAAGGATTTTGTTGGCATATGACACTCGATCGACCATGAGTAGGCTGATAGAGAAAGGAGCAGTTGCACGCTTATGAAACGGCATAAAGGGAATCATATGTTATGTGCCTAACTGATTTTTATATGCTTATTTTTCCAAACTGAAGTCTCGTATTAGCCCGCGTCTCAGCTGTTGACCTAAATACATGAAAAGAGATTTTATTTTACTATAAGATAAATATGTTTAACAACTCGTGATAATTAAATATTTTTTGATTTCGCCCTGGTTAACAAAGACCCGTTTGTTATTATATTGGAATAACTAGACTTGATATCAACCAATAACCAATCCTTGTTGTCTTTCTTATGAAACCATATCACAAATGTTGATCCGATACTGGATAAAGCACGAATGAAAAATGAAAAATTAATCCTGTTAGACGGACGGCTTAGACGTTTAGGAAACTGCAATGATATAGCGCAATATTTTATAAACAATAGTGATGTATGTATGATCAAACGGCCAAAACGAATCAATATGTATTGGAATGTACAATAGAATAGCTTTAGTTTGTAACAAAGATTCCATAAGCCGGGAATAGTATATATTTTATGTTTTCAATGTGGCTTTCATTTTCAATATCATTGCAGTATTTTCTTATTTAGACCCTAATTTCAACAATAGACAAGTTTATTTATACTATGTGAAATTCAAATCACCATGACCAAAGGATATATAAAAGTATATTCAAACTAATATTTTGTCTTTTGATAAATACTAGTAGCATATCACTCCTTAAATAATCCAATGTCATTTCTTGATGTTATGACCAAAACTTCATAAAAATCTTATGTAAACAACCAAACAAGTAGTATTTGGTGACTGTAAATTAACAGATGATAAATATTAATTCATGACGAAAAACCACAAAAATTAAGTTGTTGTCAATCTCTTCAACTGGAAATTGTTGGACTCAACTAGTTACATGGAAAACGCAGTAGTCTATTAAAACGATGTAGACTACTGCGTGTTTAATGTATCTATCATGTCAATATGACAATACTTTCTTAATTGGACCCCGTGTGTCAGTGAGCTCAAATAACCACCCAAGTCTCTTTAACAAAGTACGCATAGTAAACCGTTAAAACCTGGCAGACGATACCAAGGGATCAACCAAAATAAAATAATTCACTGAAACTTATGTTGCAAGCATACGATTTAGAAATGTATGTACAACAATAGTTATATGTAAGCTATTTTGAAATGTAAATGTATATTTTACTTGATTTTTAAAACAAAGGCCTTTGCTTGGTTTAAACAATTTTTCGAATATGCATTTAAAAATGTGTAGCGAAACGGATATCCCCAAAAGGACACACACAAAAAGCAAAAGAAAGGAAGAAAGAAGAAATGCTTAAATCAATAAATTCAAATCATCATTAGTCACATAAAATGTTCTGAAAGTTAACAACTAAATAGATATCACTATCATCATTGGATAAAAATCTTTTCGGAGTGTATAGTGTGGAGAAGGAATGACTGAATATAGCATGACTCATATGTTTAGATTGTTAAACAATTAGTAATCAATAATAAATTTCTGTAATGGGATACATCAAACTTGTCATACACAAATTGCTGTACTGAAAATAACTTTCCAGATGTTTAAAAAATATTCAAGCAATAAATTTGTTTTATTTTATTTTTCTAGTGTTGTTAGCATTAGTGACTAAATCTTGTATTAAATACAACTTTTAGGCATTAATAGCAATATTTTAAATAAAACTGGTGCTCATTACACATTAATTTATCCATGAATAAGTTTATATCAACGTATTCCATATTTGATACACCCAGTAAGTTTGGTGGGCGATTAAGGCTGATTGTTGATTCCGTTCGTGTGTCTGTCAACAGAAAAAGAGGCGGAGGATAACATAGTAATGAATAAATTGCGTTAAGTCAAAGAAAGACAACTTTATGGCAAAAACGAAAACGACGAAAAGACAAACAACAGTCTACAAACTCTACATAAAAACTGTAGACTGAGCAATACGAACCCCACCAATAACCGGGGATGATATCATGTGATCCGGAAGGGTAAGTTGAACCCACAACATATGTTGCACCAGCCTTGTTGCTGATGATAACAAAATGAAAATGAAAGAAATATGACGTGTGATACCTTATGAGAGTAAAAACTCTTTCCTCTATAATATATAAAGTTTTGAGGGTACTATTAAAGAGGCGTCTTATATAAAACGTTCCAATTATTTTAGGCCATTATGTTTGCTTGTAGCATATTCATATTATTGTGTTATGAAATATATATTTGTTTCCTCGGACATTGAATGAATTACGAACAAAAATGTGACAGTTAGCAATGCATCACGTTTAAGTTGCTACAATTTACACAAGTCATTTCAATCTTTTAAATGCAGATTTGTTATAAAGATATTTATTCTCTTTTTAGATAACAGTAACTTGATATCAACATGAAAGGCTTCATAGTTTCATTTTTGTTTATGTAAGTTTTAAGTTTAGCCTTCTTACACCAAAAAACCTCATAAAAGATACCAGGCTTATAATTTTGTACACCTGACGCGCGTTTCGACTACAAAAGACTCACCAATGACGATCGAATCAAAACAGTTCAAAGGCCAAATAAAGTACCAAATGTTTCTGTTGTGCGGAGATAAAAATTATTTAACATAATATTGTATGCCTTGTACATGTTGTACTAGGTCAGGTATTTCTACTGTATGATGTTTATTGTTTGTTTTCATTTGCACATCTATTTTTTTCAGTGAAATCGGGTGTTGATGGTTGTTGTGAACAGTTGTACTGTTCAGTTGTTTTCAATTGGTAATTCTTGTTGTCTTTTCATGTATTATTGAAGGAAAAAACATTAATTCCTTTGTTTTCAGTTTTAGGTAAATTGATAAAGAGTTTTCTTTCACTCAACAATCAAAATTTTAGTTTCAATATACACTTTTCGTTTTTGAACATAACTTAAGCTGCGTGTTAAGGTTTTTGCATTTGCACCAGAATATTTGTCTGTGATTATGTTGCTTAACAGTTCTAGAGTGCAACGTTTTAAATATAAAGTATTCTTCTTAAACTTTCGGCCAGAGTACATTCTGTCATAATCATACGTGAATAATCTGTTGAATCTAACACAATTTTTAATATATCGTTATCATTACTAACTTTATGAGATATGAGAAAACAATGAAAATTTAATCTTAATTTGAATTAAATCTGTTTCTTTATTGTAGGCAATTTGCATAGAAGCAGAGATTGCAGAAGACCCAACCCAATCACCGACTTTAAAATTCAGTATGTGAACAAAGCATAATTTGATCAATAAAGAGGTGGACTCAATTCCCTCTATTTGGTTCACTCACAGAGGCGAAATCTTAAATTTAATGTTCAATTCAACCGCAATTAAATATTTAAGCATCTTTATCATATACTAGTACTTGAGAAAAAATAAGAAATGTCTGTAAAATCGGAAAGTAATTCAACGCTTAATATTGTTGTTGGAGGCATTTTGATACAAATTAAAATATTGTACATGTTATTGTAACATTTTGCATTGAAGGACGTCTCTGACCAAAATGAATTGATTTGTTTACTCAGCTCTACTTTCAACGGTATTTTGGTATCGGTAAAGAAAGTTCTTATTATCCATTATGTTTATAAATATTCAGTTGCCAAAATTGGTCAAAACTGTGGGGATGTACAAGTACGCAGCCACGTTAAGTCAGAAGGATACGTTAAATCCGATGCCGCGTGTAGAGAGATGTCCTCGTGTAGCGGGAACCCTTGCAACACCTCTTTGAGGATCCGTAGGTGGCCTGTTGCAAGGCAAATTTCTGTCCCTATCCAATATACCCTCATTTTCCAGTGGCAGTAAAATTTCTCGACCTTCATCCAGGACGGCCCTATTGAATTTATCGTTAATTTGTTCTCGTCCTGAACATGCATAACATATTTGCCACTGGACGATAAGCAAACAACAGTCAATCTAAAAATAGGTTCAAATGCAAATGTTAAATTATAAGCAAGGAAAGACAACTCCACTTCAAATAATATTGCCTTAATGTTTTCCATTGCTAAATATAATTAAATATTTAATTTTAAGCTCGCATTGCAAAATGAGAGGAATCTTTAACCCACAGTACTCACACACACTTGATTCTTTGTTGCACTTGTGCATTCATTACATAAATGAAATGCGCCAGATGTCTTTGTATTTGTTTTACGTTATATTTGCCTAAATATGTTGCAGATTGTGATAGCAAGGGACAATAACAAACATATCTGCGAACAGTTTGTCTCTTGAAGAATTTCTAGTACTGGATGAAGACAAGTTTTGCAAGCTGAATGATCCATCCTGCGTAAAGGTAAGAAAACTCTAATTGAATTTAATCATATATCATGCGGTCTATTATCATATATGATTTTGTAAAGTAAAAGAAAACGAAAATTAAGCAAAGTAGCAGTATGCGCTGTTTCTGTATGACCAACTATTACATAATTGTATTAAATAAGATCCCTTTTCACAATAGTAACACTTGTATACTGTAGCTCTTTTCAATTTCATGAATGATAAAGATAGTGTTCACCATCTAGAACAATAGTAAACGAAAATATTTTTCTTTGCGTATGCTGTCAAATAGAACACATATACATAGCTTAAAAGATGTCAAACAAAACTATACCAAATATGAAATGTATAAATACAGCGTTTATTTTCAAATTCGCTTAAAGCAATTGTTGAGTTTGTGCTTTTCTTTGTGTATTGAAAAGTACTTTTTGAACCCTTTCATTGTATCATTTGAAAACGATAATGCATCAATGAATCACATATTAACCAATAATTTCTATATCTAATAAACCCCTTACGGGAGGGATTGTGCTTGATTTTCATATGATGACGACATAATCTTTCAATCAGTTTAATTGATGTCTGAGCTGGCATGTCAGTAACTGTTAGTAGTCCTTTGTAAATTTATGTATCATTGTCATTTTGCTTAGTTTCTTTTGTTACCTATTCTGAAATCGGACTCGGACTTCTTTTAAACTGAGTTTTACTGTGCGTATTGATGTGTGTTTGTTTATTCTACATTGGCTAGAGGTATTGGGAGGGTTGAGATCTCGTTAAACATGTTTAACCCTGCCGCATTTTGCGCCTATCCCAAGTAGGAGCCTCTGGCCTTTGTTTGTCTTGTATTTTTTTTTTTTTCAATTCTAGTTCATTTGTATGTTTTGAGTTTAGTGTGACGCTCATTTTCACTAAACTTTTACATATTTGTGTTAAGGGCCAGCTGAAGCCCGCTTCCGGGTGCGGGATCTTCTTGCTGTGTTGAAGATCCATTGGTGGCCTTAGGCTGTTTTCTGCGCTTTGGTCGGGTTGTTGTCTCTGACACATTCCCCATTTCCATTCTCAATTCTAGTACTAGAATACCTTATATAAATGTATTTCAAGTTTCGATTTCGTGATTTACGAGAGAAGAAGTCTGTATGTTTACATTTAACATCAATACACGCAAAAAGAAAAACGATCACATTCGAAAAACTCACACAAGAGCCTGTTGTTTAGTGCATGGTTGTCGCTTGTCGTGTGGTTCATAAATGTTTCTCGTTTCTCGTTTTTATATAGATTAGACCGTTGGTTTTCCTGTTTGAATTGTTTTACACTAGTCATTTTGGGGCCCTTTATAGCTTGCTGGTCGGTGTGATCCAAGGCTCCATGTTGAAGGCCGTACTTTGACCTATAATTGTTAACTTTATACATTGTGACTTGGATGGAGAGTTGTCTCATTGACACTCATACCACACCTTTTATTTATATCTATACCTACTGTTAATATGCGGCAAAATTAACAAGTTTCTCGGTATATAGTAAATATTTTTGCCTTGCATGCATATTTCAAATGACACAGTTTATCTTTTATTAGTTTTATCTCCAGAAATTCACTGAATATGCACATGGCAGGATTCATGTAGAATAGATTAGAAACAAAATGGGATTTATAGACCTGCGACTGTCGAAAATTTCGAGACGTACAAGGACAAAACAATGAGTATAGACTAATCATTGATACCAGGATTATTATTTTGTATGCTAGACGCGCGTTTCGACTACATAAGTTTGATTCTCGAATAAAAGTTAAAAGGAACAAATACATTACGCAGTTAACGACAATGAGGACCCAGAAAGTTAAATAATCATGAGAATCTAGTGATATAAATATCACAAAATAATCTTCTGGTTAACTTGGTATGTCTTCATGTCATTTTAATAAGCTTTTACTGAGATGAAAATATATAACAACTATTTGTACAATGTATTTATAAACAAGTGTATTTTGTTAGTTAGCCCCTGTTTTGTAATAATTTAAAAGCGTTAAAATCTCATATCAATATTTATTTTAACTAGGACAAGAGTGAACTTCATGTGATTCATGTAAAGTCAGTAAAGACAATAACACATTGATTATTGGAGGAAAGGATGCACATTTTATGAAATGAAGTGTAAACCTGGTGGTTTTGTTGGTATAGCAAGTGCCAACATCAATATAACTAAGTATGATTACAATCATTTTCTATTTGATTATTCACGCGTATTCTGATGATCTTATATGTACAAGATTGTTACTTTGATGAGTTTTTTATAGTAATTAGTAATTTTGTCCCAACAAACTGAGAGAAAATTTGCTTTCCGCATATGTTAATTTGTTTTATTAATCATTGTTGTGACATCGGTAAACCGCCTTAATTTACCAATTGAATGTGTTATCATTGAAAAATTTAAAACAGGTTACTAGTTCATAAAGAAGATGGTCACGCTTTGCTATAAAAATAAAATCCGCAAAAAAGACTCATCAATGGCGCTATATAATCAAAACAGTTAGGAGGCAAAATCAAAGATTATAGTTGAATAACATAGAAAACAACAAAATATAACAGTTTTGCAAAATTTAGCTAAGGTCATCTATGTCTGGGGAAGAAAACATCTTAGTATTTCGAATGACATCATCTTTTTCTTACTGTATCTTTACATACAAAGACCACACCAATGAACAAAAGTGTTTCACATGTTTCAGAAACTCTTACCTTGTTTAACCGTTTTGAAACAACTTGAAGGCTATTAAAAACAGCCAAACAAACGTATTCACATCTTTACTTTCAAAACAGGTAATAATTTGATAGGATTCTAACATACAAGTCTCCAAACCCCAACTCTGTTAAATAGTCCAGTGAAATATTTGACTCCCCTGATCCAACCTTACCTGTTGGCATCAGCACACTAATACTGCTACAAAATAAACATATTGATGTTCTTTGCTCCCTTTGAACTCATACATACTGGAAAATCCCACGAAGGGTCCAATTCCGGGAAAAAAGAGCAATGGTTTACCTGATCAAGCGTAACGCGGTCGGTCTATCTGAGGGTATTAGCCAAATAATACCGCTGGAATAAATGTTGTAAAACTAATGTAATTTTCAACCTTTGCCGGTCTATAAAGTACCAATTTCCTTTCTTGAATCCCATTTCAATTGATTCAAGAGTGTAATCATTGGATTATATAACAAACCCTACTCTTCTTTGAGTCTTTTAAGATACCTCTTTATAGAACCCAATCCAAATACAAAATTCATTGTGCACAACAACGTATAATCCTAACTACTACAAACCTTAGGCACGTCCGACTATCGATTGTCGAATATTGCTAGGGACAAGTGCTAATGCTACGGAGAAAACAAAAATAATGACATCACTGAAATAACATCGATAAAGGAGAAGGTGTTTTAATCATATAACGCTGTTATTTACCCTCAATAAGATATAACTTTGTCAAAATAAATAAAAGACGTAATTGAGCTTGCAGAACAAAATAATTAATACCTGTGAAGTTATTTATCTTTCATGATTTTTTTTTTTTTTTTGCAATGTAACGTATCCATTTTTCATCTTTCTAGTTCAGGGCAACATATACGCCGAATGAACACACATTTGCTCCAAAAAGCACAGCAGTTTCGTTAACCATAGAGAAAAAGAAGGTGGTGGGCAGTTGAAAGTGGCTGTTAAACTTGGAGAACAACTGACACTGAAATTTAGAGGACCAGGTATTACATTGTGCGCCATTTTAAGCATGACAAAACATTTAATTGTAATTATTTTATGTTGTATCAGTAAATAAACACTAGTTTCTATTTGGTCGCTCGTGCACGTCTCATTTTGTCGAGTTGCTTCCAGTGTTAACATTCTGCACTTTTATACAAGTATAAATAATTTTAAACGTAAAGGGCGAGTGTCAGACCAAGTCCAACTTAACAAATGGCTACCGTAAATACAAATATCTTGTTTTATGAATGACAATTAAATCAAACTCTTGATTTTAACAAAACGTTACCAAAACTAAATCAACATATTTCTACGTTAGATGAACGAGTTTTCAACGGGCAGTCGGCATTCCTATCAAATCCAACTGTGGGGCAGGTAGGTTAATGTACTTAAAAAAAACTGGCACTGAATATCGGTGTTTGCATCGAAATCTAAATCTGACGTCATTTACCAAACTACGCGGAATCTGATTGGCTAGATCGTTCCATCAACGTCAAGGTTGAGCTTGCACATCACGTCATACTTCGTGATCATCAGCTGATGGGGCACCTTGTCATGAGTGTCTTATCACGTAAACACATGTTTCAAAGATGGATATTGCTATTATTTTGAGGTAAGTTTGTTTTAAATTATCATATTTTTTTACTGCCAAAGGCCGTATATTTCATTTCATTGAAGAAAGATTATACATCTAGATCAAAATGTACCTTTCTTTAAAAAGAGGTGTTAATTTGTACATTTGGCGTTTTTCTGGCTATTTAAAAAACGGCAAGGACGAAAGGCAGTGTTTATAGAAAGTATAATTTTAGGCAAGTCAAAATTACTTTATTAGTGTTAAAATAATGTGGGTGCTTATGAAAAAGTGCTGTCAGACTGACATGCCATGTTCATATTAGATCATATTAAAACACTTCCGTATATTTTGAGCATAAATCTTCAAATTACTCTTTAAGCATCATGATTATGTCCCATTTTCTCTTAGGTATTTGATTTGTATAATCATTTACATATTACAAAGACATAGAAGGGGGTCAAAGAAAGAAAAAGAGAGCATAGTAAAAAATATGCATTTTTTAACTGCATCATGGCACAGTGTGTGCAATCATGCCAATAGCTTGTCTAAATTTAGTAAATTATCATTATAAGTAGGAATTTGATATTTAAAAATAACTAGCTTTTATAATTATTTAGTATGATGTGACCATTTTTCAAACACAATATTAATTTCATTCATGTTTTAAAATCTCATATTAACATTTTAATTCATCACTTTTTGTGTTCATACATAGAGCAAATTTGATTTATTGATTTATTGCACTTTAAAAAGTGATATAAACATATTATTATTATATTGATTAACTATCAAAATTGACATGAGGTCTGTCTGTTGTAACTATGATGTCTAGTACAGATTAGGAGGACACTTTTGTTTATCAAAAGACACTTTTCAACTATTTGGAGTGTTATGGGCTTGAAATATGCCAGTTATGATTGTAAAGTTATCTTCTTCTTTTGTAGAAAGATTATCACTACACATTAGAATGAAATTTCTAATACCCAGAGAAAACATAGTTTCCACAATGCCAAACAAGAGGTCTCCAAAATGTAAGCATTGATATTATTATATTGTTTTGTGTGTACATAACTGTTATGCTTCCTTCAGTTTCATTCAGTCAGTGCAGATGAAGTAATATAAATAAGCATATTGGTTAATCAGTGATTATGTCTCAGAAAGTATCATTTTTAGTATTATGTAGTTTAAACTATATAATATATATTGTTATTTTAAAGAAACTTTTTAATTTGGAAATGTATTTTTAACTAAAAGGTTACATCCAAGTTAACTTTTATGCTATTTAGGAAGATAGA
Organism: Mytilus coruscus; assembly: GCA_017311375.1. Classification (NCBI taxonomy): domain Eukaryota; kingdom Metazoa; phylum Mollusca; class Bivalvia; order Mytilida; family Mytilidae; genus Mytilus; species Mytilus coruscus. The sequence goes on from CM029598.1 coordinate 47,018,584, forward strand.
ATTAAACTTACTATTTTGTATCAGATCATATATGAGGGTCTGGATGGGGTCCTTCATTTCTGTATTCTTTAATTTTTTAGGCCATTTCTCTCTATTCTTTATACATTTTGCCCATTATTCTCTATTCTTATCATAATTTTGTTGGTCCATTATTCTCTATTCTGTAAACTCCACACCCTCCTATATCAAGTATATTTTATCCAAATATTGTTTATAATTCTATTTTCAGCACTTTGGTAACTTGTAAGCAATGGTATTATACCACACAATGAAACTGAGAGGAAAAGACTGCACTTCCTTTATTTTGAAAATGCAGCAAAAGGAAATTGTGTATCATATTAAAACTACAGACTGAGATGATTCTGGATCTATGCATGAAAAGAGAAATAATGGAAAATATATATGTGAGAATTAGTTTTTGATATATATCAAAGAAGACTGATTACTGAGCTGTGTATAAGATAATTCATGACATGTTACATGTGAATTAAAAGGAAAATTGAGGAATAATGCAATTTTCAGTATGACAACAAATGAATATTAATAAGTTGAACAATAGTGTTTCTGGAACATAGAAGACAAAGAAATAAAAATATAATCAGAGGAAAATACTGTACTTGTTTCTTGTGGGGATTTACATACAAAAGGAAATTGTCAGATAAAACATGTTATATAAATATTGTGATGATTTAAAATCTGTGAGAAATGAAATGTTTATGACTATTTATGACAATTATTACTAAGATGTCAAAACAGACTGATAGCTTTAAATAACAATGTGTAAAGCTGATTTGTGGCATACTAAAAAGTGAATTTAAAGTAAACAAGTTGAAAAACATTGAAGTCAAACAATGTTTAGTATTACAACAAATGGATATCAAACAAGGAACTAACAACAAATTTGATTCTGAAACATGTAAGACAGAGACATTTTAAAGATTTGAATGTGATTTGGATTTATTTATTGAATGAAAAATATTAGTGTAGCAGGATTTGATATTTTCAAAATAAAGTGTGAGGCATTATTTAGATCAGAAATATATGAAGATTCATCAGACATCTTTATAAAACATTTAAATAGACATTTACTATTTTACCATTCATTAATACTTTATTATGAATTGAAAAATTAAAAGCTTTATTAGTATTACAAACCATTGTATAAGACATTATTTATTTACCCTTGTCTGGCAATGAGTATTATGAAACATGCAAGTTTTAGTGAAAGTACACATTTATGTACATGTATATAAAGATAAATAAATGTTTTAGAAATTCTCTTATTGTATGCTTTTTTTTCTTTTATCATCCTTCTTAAATTTTTGGGCCAAGTACTTGTACTTGATGTACTTTTTGATTTAGTGTTAGAAGTTAAGTAAGTTTTAAACTTGGACAAATGGATTCAGCAGTTAAAGAAATAAATTTTTAATATTTTCTGGGCTTTACCACTGTCTCTTATTCAGCAGTTACAGGGGATAATAAATGGTTCATATTTCTCACAGCAGATTTGATTTCTTGAGGTCAACTTACACATTTTACGAGAGAAATATCATGTATTATATGACTAATAATGTCTCTGATTTTAATAAACCCTTCATTTACAGAATGACTGGGTTTTAACAAGGAAATGCATTCATTGTGCACAATATTTATTATTATTGTTATAAATTTTAAGACTTCACCAGGAAATTGATAATTGAAGACCCTTGAAATAGCTCTTTTTAAGTCAGTAAGAAAGGAATTGATCAACACCTTCTACATAGACTTTAATACTTTTCGTCATTTTAAACTATAAAACACATCAGAATGGTGTCTCAACAGTATGACACAAATTTAAAACTATGCATAACCCATACAAACTTTATATTGTATATTCAAGAAAGAATATCACATTGTGTGTGAAATATTGAAGATGAAACACCCACCCCTTTTTTTCAAAACGTACTTCTTTAAGGGCATGGTATTTTTTAATAATTAACGAATGTTATTGATTGCCATATATGCGTGATTTTCTAAATATGCGTGCATGATATAATCAGAAACAACAGCGCAAGCATGTTTTTATCTTTCATTTTTGAAATTCTCGTAAACGCAACTTTGGAATGTTTTACCTCGATTACCTCCCTTCCGCGATCAGTAAAGCGTTTATGCAATGGGCGTCATTTCAGACGGTATATGCGGACAACAAACAAACGAGTAGAACAAGTTACCAACGGCAACATTATTTCAAATCCTTTGAGTTGTTTATAGAAGAATTAGTCAGCATATTGAAAACTGCTGAACGCTTGTATAAATTTTTGGTTAAATTGAAAATAGAGGTATTTTTTATGATAAAACTCACAACAACGGACGTGAATTCCTGGTTTTAATGTTGTTAAAGTAAAGGAAACATTTTTCAGTGAGCGATCAGCAGTTTTATGGAGTAAAGGTATCTTTACCATACAGTGAAATTTCATGGCGTCTTTTTAGTATGGGAACTTGTTCTACAGGCTTAATCATATGGGAAATTAGTCATATCGTAAAATCACGTGACGACTTAGACACCACGTGTGACAGCAGAAAATATTTTCTTGGTAGACGTATCACCAATGTGTACCACATAAACAATTCTGGAATCAGTTATTTTCTTTCAAAATAAAAATAAATAAAAAAGGGGATGCCTAGAAAATGAATAAAATCCGGCATTAACCTTACTGCGTTCTTCCTGTCTTGTTTTGTTTAATGAGGAAACTATATACATAGGTTTCCCAAGAAGATAGATAAGAAAGCGGCATTATGCGAATACGTTAAATCTCGCTATATTATTGCTGCTCTTTACCGGATCATTTAAAGTATGGATCCTATATATATATCAGTTGTATATTGCATGTATTTATCTCATTTAACTTGTAATAAAATTACCACACTTACAGGAGATCTGATTCATATATCGACACTTAGAGAGTAGAAGATCACTTGAGAGTTAAATTTTGCGACGAAAAATATCTAAATCAATTGTTTACGTGACATCATCCAGGAATACATGCATGAGTTCATATTTCAAAGTTGATACATTATTCTATGGCTTACGTTATATTTCACGATTTTCTTGATCAAAATTTCTATCTAATATGAAACAATTGAATTAAAAGCTAAGGTCTTGTTTTTCTTAATAAAACTGTAGTTGAATTGTGTCCATCACAATTAAATAGAATTATGTATTTTGCTGAAACATGTAAAAGTGTCTGTTGAATCCAATGACAATTGTATCGTTGTTTTTCAGTTGGGTATATAGTTGACCCTTTCAAATGTACTGCCTACGCTGGTGCAGTTGGATCGGTAACAAGTCAGGAGCTCTGGTCAAAGTAAGATTAAATACAATTGAAAGACATTTTGTAACATAAGCATTTATTACATTCTCGTATTTTTACATTAATTTAAAACACATACATTCATTACAAAATAGCAATTAAAAATAGAAGCGGAAGATACCAAGGGACATTCAAAACGAATAGACGAACAAGTTAATAAAACACTACATAGAAAACTAAAGATTGAGCAACACGAACCGATGTTAAGAATGTAAAATATTTACTATAAAGTTGTTTTTTTGGCAGAGTTTAAATTTTCTAAACTTGTTCGTGAGGTTTTATTCTAATCATCCTTTAACTTAAATATGATTTTATTTCTCCAGGTTATTTTTTACGATATCATATCAATCGCGAAAATTATCGAAAAAACTCCTAAATATTTCCCACTTTACAGTTACCAGGACTTAAAGTCATATGAAACGAGTTTCTTGTAATTTTAATGTTATCAAAATTATTGAACCAATGCATGCATATATACTAAACCAAGTCCTGTATGCACGTTTTTTTTTTTTATATTTATTACGAATCTATAACGTATTATCGACAAATAATATTTCATTCAGTGATTGTGATCGCAAGCTAATTAACTTTCGAGTTTGTTGCCGAAGTTTACCGGATCATGACATTGATAAAATCCACAATGAGCACGTGGAGCCCGTGACAAATAAGTGAATGATAGAGCCGTGATATATATTTTTTAATTTTCCATGCGTTCCATTTGATAATCAAACTTTCCTTAACAGTTGTTAAATGATTTGTTGTATTAAATTTGTTCTTTACGAATCAGTTATTACTATTTACCTTCCAGTGCACGTTTGTTTACATTCTTTCATCACGGTTTTCCCTCGCACTTGCGCTGTGTGGTGGCCGAAGTTCTAACGAGAGGTCTCGTAGTTAATGTCACTGCATACGGGAAAATATCGGCGAATTAGTGTACAGGAAGACAATAATTCAATAGCAGTACATTTATGAAGATTTTGATAATGATAAAGGATTTTCTTTTACAAAGAACGTTCACATACACTTGTTTTGTAGTAACACTTATCCATTCAAGTATATAAAGCATATTCAATTTTTTTTAATTTGAAGTTTCATATGACTTCAAATAACGTAAGAAATTTTTGGTTAAATAAATAAAATATATAAGGAAGAGGATAGTCAATATATAATTGTCCGTCCCTTTTCGATACATTTTGATTCAAATAATTACCTCTTATTGTATTTGCTCTTTTTAAAAACCGCGAGTAAGATATATGTATATCCATATCTATGATTAAAGACCCTTTAACAATAGAGCAAGAAAAGTGGGGCTAAAGTTTATGTTCTATTTACAAGTATATGCCATTAGTATACACGTTGCAGTTAATGAGGTAAAATATATTAGCTTTATTTAAATACGTTCTGCATTCAAATCACTAGAGACGAATAATAAAATATAAAGGTAGCAAATGAATTAAATAGTTTAAAGTACCTTGACTATGACAATTGAAAACAAACTTTTCCAAAAGGTAGTTAACACATACTAATTTTACTTTTGTACCTTTGAACTTGGACTATTTCTATAAATGAATGCATACACAAAATACGGATTTGAAACTTTAATTTTGTAAACTAGCATATTTACCATGATTATGCATCTTTTAAAAATAAAGGATAATTACATCGTAATGTGTTTATTTCTCTTCATGAATGAAAGTTTTCGGAAAACTCATTTACCAATTATCTATCTGGACTCACATTCTGATCAAAGCTGAATTTGGATCCAGTTATCTTTTGCCAAATATGATACTATGTAGTATGTACAAAATGAAGAAATATTTTTACAGCGAAACTTGTTCCTCAAAAGATACAGACTTTCTAGAGAACCTTTGGACAAAGGATAACTCTGAAACCAACGTCATTTCAATTAAGATGTATGCATTCCATTTTCCTGAATCAAACACAGTTTCAATAGAATGTTCAGCCCATTTCTGTCCAGAATCAGATTCAACATGCCAGAAACAGGTAAACCGTTATTTCTTTGTAATATTATAACATTTAGTAACTAGTTATTCACTCAAAAATAAGAAAAACTTGTACGAAAGAGTAAATCCAATGCAACCACCATATATGATTGACATGGCAAATGGTGAGCAATCTAAAGTGTACTGAAAACCACTTGTATATATGGCACACTGCCACTTTTCAGTTTTCAAACTTTGGATAAAGTTTAACGTTTAGTCTTCCTACTTTTATATTGCTATGACATCCCCATCCACTATCATTTTATTAAAAGAATATTTGGTTGAACTTTGATAACGATAACTATAATTAAGTTAATGAAAATCGGGGATAGTTCGTTTGTTCAATTCCCTTTGTTGGTCTATCATTATATTTCTATTTTACGGTTTTGTGATCTTTCATGTATTGATAGTCCTCAAATCGTTTTATATGTTTATTCAAATGTTGGTCTTATACGTTACCGATGAGAAATGGGAGAAAGAAATGTGCTCAAAAATATTCTAAAACAAAATCAATGTCTATACATAGTGGGAATATCTTTTAAACTTTTCATATGGCAACAATAGGTGCTGACATTCAGTCCTATTTTAGTACAGGGCCATTCAAATGCAGGTATAGTGAGAATACCAAGTTTTGCATCACACATACCTTCTACTTGTCTGACAATCATTTCAGTTCTAATAAGGTATCTTGGAGTAAATATTTCCATTGGATTTGATTCCGTATTTGTATAGCTAAACACATGTAGTTTTAGTTTACATTACTAAAACAAAACAATATATTACAATATGAAATTAATTTGAACCAAACATAGCTGGAAAACTGTACTTTCATTATAAAACATACAAACTTTTGACCTAGAGATATTTCCCGCTTGTTTGTTATTCGGTTGCATAATGCAAATTTAAATGGAAAGACTTTACCATGTTAGCTATGCAGAACTTCCAAAATCAATGGATCATCACTGCGGTGTTGGGGCAAAATCATATCCATGCAAATGAGATGTGCCAATGCTAGTACAGTTTCAAGATCAAATCAATATATATAGGAAGTTGAAAAGCATTGAAAACCCAAAATTTCAAAAGATATGTCAAATCTGGCTACTGTCATCTATGCCTTGAGTAGAACTACCTTATTATTTCGAATAATTTAGCAGTTTACAGGTTTTATAAACAGTAAACTAATAGCAAACTACCGGATCAATGATATTGCATGTCAACTAAAGGCTACTGACTACTGGGCTGGTGATGCCTAATGGGAAATCGATGTGAATGCATAACATTTAAGACTTCACTGTGACAGTAATAACGACAATAATAAAAAAAAAAAATAAAGGAATGGGGAAAAATACTGGATACGTTTTCCCAAAATTCTTTATAAAGCCATGTTAAAATATAATGTCATACCATATATAAAGGTGAGGACGATTAATGTCTAACATATATGATGGAAGCAAACAAAAAATAATCTTACGAAATAGATAAAAAAATACACAATGTAACACTGTGATCAAAGCCCAAAATGAATATTTGCACAATATATTCATAAACAGAATAGCACATACAAAACTGTGTAGTGTATATATAGGACAATGATTGTTCCACATACATCATGTAAGCAAACTTAAAAAATCTCACGAAAAATAAATATAACAATAGGATCACCGGAGTGAAATTGGTAATAGATTATCAACTGATATAAACCAGATGGATGGATGGATGGTGGTTGTTGAACGTCCAGCGGAAAATAAAATGCATATTCAGTACAAAACATGTTAAAACGATGTCAATATGAACCCTGCTATGTATAGACCGAAACGCTGAGACAGATTTCTAACCTCGAAGTAACAGTCCGTAGGAAGACCTGTAGCCCTATCCGGACGCATTATTATGACTCTGATCCGACCAGTCTTTGCTCTTACTCCTTAATGCAGCATGCTTCGCGGAAAAGCAGCAAATATCAATTTTAAGTCTGGTTTGATCCAGTCGATGATCGAACCCACGACCTCCCGCACTTCATGTGAGCATGCTACCACAAGACCACTGAGTTGGTTACTATAAAACAGAACAACAACAAAATTACGATTTAATAAGTAGAGAATATTATATGGCTTTTTCAATATCACATCCGTTTCCCGAGACATCAATATTATCACAAGAGCTCTCGAGTGATTATATCAGTTGAGGGTTGATACTGTGTGTGATATCGATAAAGCCATATCATATACACTTTATTGTATGCCTAAGTAGATGTGTTCACATTAGTCGTGGTGACATGAGGTTTTACAATAAGGGCTTTGAAAAGCCTTTTGCAACCGTGACTGATATCGATGACGTGACGTCATACGATTAGAGGATTGAGAAAGTCTTTGCAACCATGACTGATATCATTGTCATTCGTGATTACCATTGGTAAGAGTAGTTGTGTGGGTACACGTGGGTATCATACATGAAGTAACTGCGTGTTTGTCCATGCCAGATTATTCTAGAAACACATGTCGTTAGAAATATAACCGCTAGCATGTTTTCAGTTTTCCATCGGATCTTCCAATAAGTTCAGTATAACTGCTTTTTTTTTTTTATCTTATAAGAAATTACATATATTTTCAGTGCTGGACGAAAATAATAATACCATTGGTAGAAGACGAAGGGATACTTTTCAGAACTCTGGCGGCAAGGACCATTACATGAAAAAGGTGTCAACATTTTTCACTGTTGTCGATGACAGTGAAACATCAAATCGCTGTTCAGGTATCTATATTATAAATCAGAATATGGTTAATGGTGCGATTTCTATGAGAGATTGAACAGTTGTTCATCACTCGAGTACAAATCATAAAGGGCGATCGTTCTAATACGTGACGTTTCACTGTTCAGCGGAGAAATTTTGTAATGCATCATGTATTGCAAATGATGCAATGGTAAAATTACTTTGATGATTTTGAAATGTGGTGCAGTAGGTTAGCTTTGATGTTTTATCT